>SJYC01020841.1:0-44402 GCA_006408675.1 Madoqua kirkii
AGTCCTTGGAAGAAAAGTTATGACCAACCTAGACATTATATTCAAAAGCAGAGACATTACCTTGCCGACTAAGGTCTACCTAGTCAAGGCTATGGTTTTTCCTGTGGTCATGTATGGATGTGAGACTTGGACTGTGAGGAAGGCTGAGCGCTGAAGAATCGATGCTTTTGAACTGTGGTGTTGGAGAAGACTCCTGAGAGTCCCTTAGGCTGCAAGGAGATCCAACCAGTCCATTCTGAAGGAGATCAGCCCTGGGATTTCTTTGGAAGGAATGATGCTAAAGCTGAAACTCCAGTACTTTGGCCACCTCATGCGAAGAGTTGACTCATTGGGAAAGACTCTGATGCTGGGAAGGATTGGGGGCAGGAGGAAAAGGGGACGACAGAGGATGAGATGGCTGGATGGCATCACGGACTCAATGAACGTGAGTCTGAGTGAACTCTGGGAGATGGTGATGGACAGGGAGGCCTGGGGCGCTGCGATTCATGGGGCGGCAAAGAGTCGGACACGACTGAGCGACTGAACTGAACTGAACTGAAAGGACAGTGACTCCTAAGAAACAGGAAACAAACAAGGTGAAATCTACGACTGCTCTAATTTACCATCTGGAGAAAATTTCTAGGTCACGATGTAGAGAAAGGAAAATGAAGGAGAGCTTAGGAACTTCTAACAGTTTAAAATATGCAGCTGGGAGTTCCGAAGCAAAGGCTGCTAGAACTTGCAGAGCAGGCTATCAGAGAGGAAATATTTGTACTGAGAGAAAACTCATGAGCTTAATTGGTGACTCAGTAAATTAATGATCAGTGCATAAAGTTAAGGAAACTACCCAATAAGAGAAAAACAACCATTCAGATGATTAGAGGGAACAATGCCCAGAATTCATACTGGAAGAACTGTGTACTTTGCCCAAGAGCCTGAGTAGAAAGCCTCATGATACTTGAGGCACTGAGTTCACAGTACTAAGATTGATCGTTGATTCCCAATTAAATTTTCAAAGGCAGTTCAGGGGAGAAAGGATGAACGTTTCCACAAATTGTGCTGGAACAGGATAGCTCTATTAGGAACTGTGATCGATTCCTGGCATTACATACAAAAATTAATTAAAAATGAATCACAGACCTACCTGAAACTATAACTTTAGGAAAAAAAATACAGAAAAATATCTTTGTGGCTACAGGATAGGTCAAAATTTCTTTGGACTTCATCAAAATTATGCAATTCTGCTCTTCAAAAGAAACTAAGAAATATTTGCAAATCATACATTTGACAGAGCTCATATCTAGTCTATATAAAGAATTCTCAAATCTCAATGATTGAGGGGGGGAAAGTAATCCAATAAAAGAAAATGAGCCAAAGATCTGAAAGAACACTTTCTCAAAGAAGACACAGGAATGGTATGAAAAAACCATCCCAAATAATTCAATATAATAAAATGTCCAGTAATTAGAAAATACAAATTAAAACTGCTAAGGGATTATCATTACACTCCAAAATGTCTAAAATCAAAGATGTGAAGTTAGAACTTTCACTCATACATTGCTGATAACAATGTAATGATATATCAACTTTAAAAAAAAGGATAAACATCCACCAACAGTATGACCCAAGCTTTGTAGCCACAGGTACAAACCCAGGGGAACAGACAACCTTTCTCAACACAAAGATATATTCACAGCAGCTTAACTTGTAATAACCAGAAACAACAAAACTGGAAACAACCAAAATGTCAAACAATAGGTAAATGGATAAATAAAATGTGGTACATTCACTCAGTGGAATACCATTCTGCAATATAAAGAATGAACCACTGACACTAACAACACAGATGAATGGAAAAACAGTTATTATGTTCACTGGAAAAAACCAGACCCCCCTTCCCCGACAAACTAAGAGTATATACTGTATTTCCATTTACATGAAAGTTAAGAACATATAAACTAATCGATAGTGACAAAAAGCAGATCAATGGCTGCTTGGAGGGCTTCCTTGGTGGCTCAGTGGTAAAGATTCCACCTAACGTTGCAGGAGGCAGAGGATGGATTCCTGATCAGGGAAGATCCCACATGCAGTGGAGTAGGTGAACTCGTGAGCCACAATCACTGAGCCTGTGCTCTAAAGCCCAGGACCCGAAACTACTGAGCCCACGTGCCACAGCTACTGAAGACCGAGGGCCTTAGGGCCGTGCTCCCAGCAAGAGAAGCCTGTTCACCACAGCGAGAGAGTAGCCCCTGCATGCCACAGCTAGAGAAAAGCCTGCGCAACCATGAAGACCCAGTACAGCCAAAAATAAGCAAATAAATACCATTATAAGCAAATAGATGAGGAAACAGTGGCTGACTTTATTTTTCTGGGCTCCAAAATCACTGCTGATGGTGACTGCAGCAATGAAATTAAAAGACGCTTATTCCTTGGAAGGAAAGTTATGATCAACCTAGACAGCATTTTAAAAAGTAGAGACATTATTTTGTCAACAAAGGTCCATTTAGTCAAGGGTAAGGTTTTTCTAGTGGTCATGTATGGATGTGAGAGTTGGACTATAAAGAAAGCTGAGCACCGAAGAATCGTTGCTTTTGAACTGTGGTGTTGGAGAAGACTCTTGAGAGTCCTTTGGACTGCAAGGAGATTCAACCAGTCCATCCTAAAGGAGATCAGTCCTGAATATTCACTGGAAGGACAGATGCTGAAGCTAAAGCTCCAATACTTTGGCTATCTGATGTGAAGAACTGATTCACTGGAAAAGACCCGATGCTGGGAAAGATTGAGGGCAGGAGGAGAAGGCAACAACAGAGGATGAGATGGCTGGATGGCATCACCAACTCAATGGACATGAGTTTGGGTGGACTCCAGAATTTGGTGACGGACAGGGAGGCCTGGCGTGCTGTGATTCATGGGGTCGCAGAGTCAGACACGACTAAACGATTGAACTGAACTGAAAAGTAGAACTGGCATGCTGCAACAATGATCAAAGATCTTGAGTGCTGCAACTAAGTGCAGCCAAATGGATATAGAAAAATAAATAATTAAAGAAAGAAAACAGTTGCTTGGAGCTGGAGGAGTTAAAGAGAGAAGGGATGGAGGAATTAAAAAGAAGTACAAAGAAACTTTCAGGGATGCTGGATATGTTCACTGTCTTCATTGTGGAGATGGCTTCACGGGTGTATACAAATGGCAAAGCTTATCATACTTGTATACTTTAAGTACAGTATGTCAATGATTCCTCAAAAGCAATGACAATTCTTTTATAAGAGACACAGCCTCGAAAGGTGAAAACAGCGTAAAATGAGGCTTGGCACTTTAGAGCAGCGTTTCTAAGACTTTAGTTAACTCAGTAACCTCTTTGAAAGACATCCACATGCCCCCTACACATGTTACTTAAATCTCTAGAAGGAATTAAGCATTCTAACAGGAACAAAGAATAGGCAACGAAACATGCTTTTCCAAACTGCGAATTCTCCACTCACTTTGATATGATCCAGTTCCTCTGAGATTATAATTTTTAAGTTTTTGAGAAAAGAACTACTGCCAGATAGGCATTTGGGAGGAAAGAGGCGAAGGAGAGAGGCAGAAAGAGGGAGAGAGAGGAAGGGAGGGAGAGAGGAAATTAACAACAAATACCAAACACACAGGAAGCTTCAAAGAATGACCTCAAGCTTAGTTTGCCATTGGTTCGGTTTGGCCTTTGTTTGAAACTCGAAATCAAAAGCCACAGTGCTAGTCTAGGTAGCTACTTATTCCACTTCCCTCACCTGCCTGTCCTTCCCTCACCCTTGGTTACTCTGATTATCCTTCCAGCTATACTAAATTCACAATTTCAGCTGCTGGCTGGCTCCCCTTTGAGTCAGCAGAGCTTTGTGACGAGTCAGACAACCGATTCCTTACAAGAATTATTCTGACTAAGGCAGCCGCCAGCCCTGTTTCCTGATCTTCTCCTTCCCCTGGCTCACCTTCCCAGACCCTCCGTGAGGCTCTGCTGTGCCTGGAATGAGCAATTCTAGTCCAGAAGCAAGACATTTAGAGAGGTCTACTTCTTCTCTAGGGAGGCCACACCACCATCCTTACCTGAACTAATACCCAAGGACCACAAAGGATGCAGCTACTGGAGAATCTAACAAAATGTCAGTTTTAAAGTGAAAAAAAAAATCAGAATGTAAAATTGTATATATGAAAGGATTTCAACCATGAAAAATCTTGACGCATGGATAAAAGTGAGAAGGACAGGTGTAAAAATGAAAATAAGGTAGTTGTTAGGGCTTTTTCCCCCCTCCTTCTTCACTATCTTTATTGATGTGATATTGTCTTTATAGAGGGGGAAAAAAAAGGTTTATTGACAGTTGCTGGCTTGAAGGCTTTCTTTTATTCCATCCAGCTGAAATGAGTCTGAGGCTTCTATTCATCCGGGGAAAAAAGGAAAAATAACAAATTTATTTTGCTCCTGTGGTGGGTGGTTGGAGCTGTAGTAGGTACGTTTGACTGCCAATTACGGGTAACAGTTATCTGATTGTTATCTTATAAATGTGTCTGGCAGTGTTCTGTCTGGAAATGTATATAATTTAGGTAAAAAGCTATCCTAACTTTATCTCGCATTCCACAGGATGAAGAAAACCGACCCTGCTTTAATTTAGTGAGGCAGCCGAGACCTCACTACACACATCGCCTGTGTTATAATAACTCCCAGGGAGGTCTGGGCTGACTACTGTCTCCAAGGAAGGATGATACTGTGGCAATTATCTAAACGAGGAAATAAGCTTTCACTGGGTTTATTCTGAAGGGTTAGCAGAACACAACACTTCAAAAGACACCACTTTGGCATACTGATTATTTTTTATGCTGCAGGCTCTTACAAAATAGCAAATGCGAGAGAGGCTTTCTCTGAACTCGTGGCCTAAAGACAGATCCTCCACGAGGAATTCAATTGTCCTAGATTGCCTCCCTGGAAAAAGTTTCACCAGCCAGAGGAGAGTGACTCTTATAACAGGAAGGGAGACTAGAAGTGGACATTGTCAGTGGAATGTAAATTGATACAGCCGCTATAGAGAACAGCACAGAGATTCCTTAAAAAACTAGGAATAAAACTACCATATGATCCAGCAATCCTACTGCTGGGCATATACGCCAAGGAAACCATAACTGAAAAAGACACGTGTACCCCAACGTTCAATGCAGCAGCATTTACGACAGCTAGGACACGGAAGTGACCTAAATGTCCACTGACAGATGAATGGATAAAGAAGACACGGTCCATATATAGAATGGAATATTATATACACAAATGGAATATTACTCATCCATAAAAAAGAATGAATTTGAGTCAGTTCCAGTGACATGGATGAATCTAGAGCCTGTTACACAGAGTGAGAAGGGGACGACAGAGGGTGAGATGGCTGGATGGTATCACTGACTCGATGGACATGAATCTGAGTGAACTCCGGGAGTTGGTGATGGACAGGGAGGCCTGGTGTGCTGCAATTCATGGGGTCGCAAAGAGTCCGACACGACTGAGCACAGAGTGAAGTAAGTTAGAAGGAGAGAAACAAATATCGTGTATTAACACATATATATGGAATCTAGAAAAATGGTCCTGATGAACCTATTTGAAGGGCAGGAACAGAGATGCAGACTTATGGAAACAGAGAGGGAAGGCGAGGATGGGACAAATTGAGAGAGTAGCTTTGAAACATGTACTTTACCACATAGAAGAGATAGCTAACCGTTAGCTGCTGTGTGACTCAGGGAGCTCAACCCAGTGCTCCGTGGTGACCTCGAGGAGGGGACAGAACGGGAGGTGGGAGGGAGGTTGGGGAGGGAGACGACAGAAGTGGACTTAGGGCTGATTCATGTTGTTGGACAGCTGAAACCAACACAACATCTTACAGCAGTTATCCTCCAATTAAAAGTAAATTTTAAAAAAGAAGTAAAAGGAAGTGAACACCAAACACTGACAAATTTGGTCATGAACTCTCATACCTCTCATCCGCTCTTCTCAGGGCCCATTCTTCCTTTCTACAAATCATTCCCTCTCCCCTAAAAGCCTTAGATCTCCTCCTCTTTTCCTACTAAGAAGGTACTGAGGTCTGCGTTCAAAAGCACATCAGGGAGTTAGTCATTTTTCCCTGGTTACCGCCCCAGATACACAAGGCAGACATGTTAAGGAACTTTCTTTTTCTCTTGTTCATCTGTCTTTTACTGCAGGAGTCTCAGCTAAGAACTCAGAAAGGTAGAGAGAAATGTACTTTTCCTCCTCTACAATCCTATCTCAAAAAATGGGCTAAACCATGACCCTGACTCCAGTGCCTACCAGTCCCAGTGCACAGGAGCGCAGCTTCTTCGGGAGCAGGAGAGATTCGGTGATGGCGGCATCGAAAGTGGGACTGGAGAGCTCCTGCACCATTGCTGATGGAGCAAAAACCGGCTCAACATTTTCGGAGGATGGCTGGCCAAAATCTATAAAAATGTTCAAGGGCACCTAGCAGTCATCTTCTAGGAACTGTTTTTGCAGAGATAATGTATGAGTGCTCAAAGTATTGGGTATAAACCAGGATGCTGCTCTCTATGATGGTAAAAACTAGGAATTTTCAGGACTGGTGAGATAAACGTGTAACAGCCACAGAAAGGATCATCATGCCATGGTCAGAACAAAGTGGAGCCAGTTGAAAACAAAGTTTGCAACATGTTTGGGTGAAACCCACATCACTCACAAATACTATTTATGTGCATGACTGCATAGGAATAGAAAAAACGTACATGAAATTTTTCATAAAGCTTACCATAAAGATTACAGTGATGCTGGAGATCATTTTAATTTTATATGTACATACTTTCATGATATAGTGGAATCTGGAGGGCTTCTTAATTAATAATTAACAATCAATAAATCAAAAATAAGATCAAATCAATCTGAAATAAATGGGACAGGAGACTGACATACAGATTGAATGAGAAAAGGGAGGATGGGATCAAATTATGAAAGTGAATTTGGTAGTACAGATGCTGGGAGTAAGAAATTTCTATGAAAGAAAACACAGAATTTTTTTTCTGGAAAAAATGAGCACACGTTAAATGACGTTCTCTCTCCTCCCTAGCCGTCAACCAACCAGAATGCAAGTTTCTAGATAAACGCAGCCTAATCACAGACCATGGGAAATTAAAGAACAATTACAAGAGGGGACCTCTGGGGAAGGGGAGATTCAACACTTTTACACATTTAAGAACTAAAGGGACTTCCCTGGTGGTCCAGAGGTTAAGAATCCACCTTGCAATGCAGGGGACTAGGGTTTGATCCCTGATCTGGTAGCTAAGATCCCACATACCCCGGAGCAACTAAACCCACATGCCACAACGCAAGATCCTGCGTGATACAAAGAAAATCCCTCATGTCGCAACTAGGATCTGATGCAGCCAAACAAATAAAAGATGTTTGGAAAAGGAAAAACACTAAAGAGCACTATGGGGAGAAAAAAGCTCCAAGCCCTTTCCAGATTAAATAGGCACGATTATGCTGATTCTGAAGATGCCAGCAGGCTGAGTTCCCAGCTGCCCTGCAGTCTAGTCGAGGGTGCTGCCAGTCTGCAGGATCCAGCAGGGCTGGCCTACAGGGATGGCTCACCCTGCCTTGTTGCCTGGACCAGCCTGCAGCTGTCACTGCCTCCAGGGCGGGACTAGGACAAGACCCAGTGTCTTGATGAACTGCCTCAGATCTTAAACCACAGCCGCCCACAGCACCATCTGCTTAGTGCCATGTGGACCCTAAAGGAAAAATCCGGTCTGGTCCTAAAAATACTATTTGCTTCTCCAGGAACCATCTCCTAGGGCTCCGCCTCACGGGGCCTCTATTTTACATAACATTAACTAGAGATGCTAATTCTGTATCGAAACAGTTCAGTGGCTACACCCTGGAATGTGAAATTGTAAACTGCAAAATTCTGCCAAAGTGTGTCATTTTATCCAAGTGTAGCAAACACAGTTTTGAATTGCTTATGTCCTAAGGTCTGTTGACCACGAGTCCTAACAGGAATTGAATCATAATCTTTCTATTCTTAGTTTCACAGTCTATAAGATGTTTTCCTCTTGTATTTAACAATGTGCTCAGTCACTCAGTCATGTCCGTCTCTTTAATGGCCCCATGGACTGTAGCCTGCCAGGCTCCTCTGTCCACGGGATTTCCTAGCCAAGAATACTGGAGTGGGTTGCTATTTCCTACTCCAGGACATCTTTCCAACCCAAGGATTGAGCTTGCGTCTCTTGAGTCTCCTGCATTAGCAGGCAGATTCTTTACCAGTAGCACTACCTGGGAAGCCATTTAATTAAAAAATTAGCATATGTATTTGCACATGACTTAAAAGGAAATAAAATCCCTGAAATGGTTAATAAGGTTGCAGTACAAAGTCAGGAACTGCTTGCTGTATCAGTGTCATGCCAAGTAGCTCTGAATGCACTTTCCATTGCCCACCTGTGATACTAGAATGTTTCTTCTTTGCCAGCTGGCACAATGTTAAGTTTTATCCTAGATGGTTCTGGAGGTATTCTGGAGTAGGAAGGATCTTACCTTGATTCAGTGGCAGGTGACTCTCTCTGCCGCCTAGTGGTGCTCACCTTCCAGCTTTCCAGCCCTGGTGAGAAGATTCCTGCTTGCCCTGTTTGCCAGTCAGAATCCAACAGGGATTTCCTGCACACAATGGCCCGCCCACCAGTCTAGGCTCGCTGGCAGCCCAGAGTGGGCACTCCCAGCTAGCTGGTCTTGGCTGACCTGCATGCATGCATGCTCAGTCCTGTCGGACTCTATGCAACCCCATGCACTGTAGCCCACCAGGCTCCAATGTCCACAGAATTTTCCAGGCAAGAATACTGGAGTGGGTCTCCATTCCCTTTTCCAGGGGATCTTCCCAACCCAAGGACTGAAGCTGGGTCTCTCACATTGCTGGCAGATTCTTTGCCATCTGAGCCACCAGGGAAGCTAGTCTTGGCTGACGGTTCCACATAACCAGCTTCTGTCCTACAGCCATGAACCAATTCTGGTCTGGGGCAATCCTGGGAATTCTCTGCCAGCTCCACTGAGTTTCAGACACACCTTTTCCAATGAGGTGTAAACCTCAAATGGGAAAGAGAGCCTTTCCAAGTTCGTTCCTTTCTTGAGTTCTTTCTCTCAGCCTTATGAATAGTCTTTAGAATTCTCTTTTATACCCTCTTACAAGCAAATCCCTCTATGTTAAATCTCTCTATATTAATTATTCCTTTTCAAATGACAACGTGGCTTGTAACTCCACAATGAATCTTGAGAACCATCAACTGAAGAAGACAGCAACTTTTAACCTCATTTTACCTCAGTGCTGTTCCTTAATTTCATCATTCATTTCTCACTGTTCCTATGGCACACCATCCACCAAGTTATTGCTTGTGTCATTGAGATTCCAATTCATTAAGCTTACCAATAACTTACTAGCAGAAAATGACACCAAATAATACTCTTTAAGAAAAAGTGGGAGCTTCCATCAGAATCCAGTTTTTTTTAATTCCTGTATTGTCCTCCTTTGATTTTGCTCACATTCTTTGCAGCTTCATAAAAAAAGCTGAAATTGATTCTTACCAATACACATCCCTCCAACTTGATATATAGCATACTTGTTTTATGTTCTTGATTTTATCAGCCAGGATCTTCCTTATAGTTAACTGCCCCATGTTTTCTTTCAACAGATTAAACTTGGACATCAATTTTAGAAGACCTCACAACAACTCTGAATCTACTTGCTGGTGAATATGGTATATCTACGTATGTAAATGTTTTAAGTTTCAATTAGTAGTTTTTAAAATCTTGCAGAATGCAAATGTATAACATTTTATTGGATATATGTATATCTAAGTATTTCATTATTTGGATGTTATTATAAATGATATTTTAAATTTTCAAATTGTTGCTAGTATACAAAAACACAGTTGATTTTGTATACTGTTTTTTAAAGTAGCCTTTTGTAGCTTCTTTGGGATGTTCTACATAGGTGATACTGCCTGTGAATATGGAGAGTATTAGTTATTTCCAACCTTTATGGCTTGTATTCCTCTCCTCTCTTCTCTGCTCTCCTCTCCTCCTCTCTCCTTTCTTTTGTCTTATAGACCCTGCCTCCAGTCACATGTTAAACAGCAGTGGAAGGAGAGAATTACATACTTTGTTCTGAACCTTAGAGTTAAAACACTGAGAATTTTACCATTAGGAATAATGTTCTTTTGTAGATATCTATAATCAAGTTAAGGACATTTTCTTGTATTTCTAGTTTTCTTAGAGTTTTGATCATGAATGGGTATGGAATTCTGACTGATTCTTTTTCTTCATCTAGTATGATGCCCTCATGGAACCACCAGCTTGAACAAGAGAACCATTTATTTTTCTCTAAGACAAGCTATTTTTGCCTCTTTGGAAGTAGCCAACTCATATGCTACATAACACACTTTCACGGCTGTTCGAAAGACACAGGATATCATGAAAGGCTGGGGGCAAGATGAGGCCAGATGGAGACTACTGTATTCACCAGGTGGAACACATGGTGACTTGAACTACATGGCAGAGAATCATGGATCAAGAGAAAATCTATTTTAGAATAGAATCCCCTGGTGCTCCAGTAAGAATCTGCCTGCCGAAGCAGGAGACAGGGGTTCTTCGGATCTCTGATCCAGGAAGATTCCACATGCTGCGGAGTAACTAAGCCCGAGTACCGCAACTACCAAGCCCACACTTTAAAGTCCACGCTCCGAAACAAGAGAAGTCACCAGAGGGAGAAGGCGACAGACTGCAACCAGACAATCACCCTTGCTCGCGCAGCTAGAGAGAGTCCACGCACGGCAACCAAAACCTAGTGCAGTAAAGAATAAATAAACTAATGAAATTTTTTTAAAAAGGGAGACTAGCTGATAAGTCTGTCGCATGGAATGAGTAAAAGATAGAAATTAAACATGACTTCTAAATTGCTGGCTTGAACCACTGCATCAAGAACAGTGACAAAGGAAAACTTAGAGAGGAAAAGATTTGAATGATTTTGTTTGTGATATATCAAGAGTCATGATTTAGATGGATTACATCTGATATTCTTATTAGATGGATATCCAAGTGCATGGATTGCTCAGGGAATTGGATACATGGAGGCTGGCACTCAGCACTTTAGTTCAGTTCAGTTCAGTCCTTCATTCGTGTCCGACTCTTTGTGACGCCATGAACTGCAGCACGCCAGGCCTCCCTGTCCATCACCAACTCCCGGAGTTTACCCAAACTCATGTCCATTGAATCTGTGATGGCTTCCAACCATCTCATCTTCTGTCATCCCCTTCTCCTTCAGCCTTCAAACTTTCCCAGCATCAGGGTCTTTTCAAATGAGTCAGCTGTTCACAACATGTGGCCAAAGTTTTGGGGTTTCAGCTTTAGCATCATTCCTTCCAAAGAATACTCAGGACTGATCTCCTTTAGGATGGAATGGTTGCAGTCCAAGGGACTCTCAAGAGTCTTCTCCAACACCACAGTTCAAAAGCATCAATTCTTTGGGGGCTTAGCTTTTCTTCACAGTCCAACTCTCACATCCATACGTGACCACTGAAAAAACCATAGCCTTGACTAGATGGACCTTTGTTGACAAAGTACTCTCTCTGGTTTTTAAAATGTTATCTAGGTTGGTCATAACTTTCCTTCCAAGGAGTAAGCGTCTTTTAATTACATGGCTGCAGTTACCATCTGCAGTGATTTTGGAGCCCAGAAAAATAAAGTCTAACACTGTTTCCACTCTTTCCCCAGCTATTTGCCATGAAGTGATGGGACCGGATGCCATGATCTTCATTTTCTGAATGTTGCGCTTTAAGCCAACTTTTTCACTCTCCTCTTTCACTTTCATCAAGAGGCTTTTCAGTTCTTCACTTTCTGCTAGAAGGGTGGTGTCATCTGCAAATCTTAGGTTATTGATATTTCTCCCAGTAATCTTGATTTCAGCTTGTACTTCATCCAGCCCAGCATTTCTCATGATGTACTCTGTATATAAGTTAAATAAGCAGGGTGACAGTATACCGCCTTGACGTACTCCTTTTCCTATTTGGAACCAGTTTGTTGTTCCATGTCCAGTTCTAACTGTTGTTTCCTGACCTGAATACAGATTTCTCAAAAGGCAGGTCAGGTGGTCTGGTATTCCCATCTCTCTCAAAATTTTCCACAGTTTATTGTGATCTACACAGTCAAAGGCTTTGGCATAGTCAATAAAGCAGAAATAGATGTTTTTCTGGAACTCTCTTGCTTTTTTGATGATCCAGCAAATGTGGGCAATTTGATCTCTGGTTCTTCTGCCTTTTCTAAAACCAGCTTGAACATCTGGAAGTTCATGGTTCACGTATTGCTGAAGCCTGGCTTGGAGAATTTTGAGCATTACTTTACTAGCCTGTGAGATGAGTGCAATTGTGCGGTAGTTTGAGCATTCTTTGGCATTGCCTTTCTTTGAGATTGGAATGAACACTGACCTTTTCCAGTCCTGTGGCCACTGCTGAGTTGTCCAAATTTGCTGGCATATTGAGTGCAACACTTTCACAGCATCATCTTTCAGGATCTGAAATAGCTCCACTGGAATTCCATCACCTCCACTAGCTTTGTTCGTAGTGATGCTTCCTAAGGCCTTAATGTATCATAGTGATCTGCTTTCTTGTTTTTCTCCCTGGCCAGACTATGAGTTCCTCAAAGGTGGCACGATGTCTTATTTATTTTTACATCCTCGTTTCTAATACAGTATCTTTCATAAAACTGATACTCAATACATGCTGGTGAATTAGTCCATGAATTCTTAGGTTTTGCTGTTGTTCATTCGCTAACTGGTTTGTGATCCTGAGTTTTAGTGAAAGGCACGTCATACTATGAGCTATACAAAAAATTGCTATGGGATTGAAATACTTATCTACACTTCACAGTGATCAAAATAGTTCACTACATAACTAAACGAAATCAGAAGACAAGGATAAGTATTTTAATGAAGGCAATAAATTTAAAACTATTGAGGCATAAAGGGACCTTTTGTGACGTTAATGTTAAAAATGTATAAGAGATACTATTCAACAAAATTAAGTACAGCGGAGAAAAAGCAGAATTTGTTGGGATACCACGAAGACCACCTAGTCTTGTAGTTCTCACACTATGTTCCTTGGAATTATACAACTTCTTGGAGGCCCGTCAGGACTATTGTGGGGACAAAGTGAGGGGGTCAAGCAGGTGGGCCTTGGGATTTCAGGATAACAGGGGAATTGGTTGCTCAGTTGTGTCCTACTCTTTGCAACCTGATGGACTGTAGCCTGCCCGGCTCCTCTGTCAATGAAATTCTCCAGGCAAGTATACAGCGTGGATTGCCATTTTCTCCTCCAGAGCACCTTCAGGGCTCAAACCCGTGTCTCTTGCATTGCAGGCAATTTCCTGTATTGCAGGTGATCCTTTACCACTGAGTCACTAGGGAATAGATTTTACTTCAAAAAAGAAACTATTTTATTAAAAAAATTTTTTTGGCAAGTTATGGTGAAGTTACTCTACCCTACAGATAAAGAAACTGTACTTAAGTATGCCAAAATTCGCATTATGACACAGAAATTGGATATTCTAACAACCAGTCCAGAGATTGTGAGCTTTCATTCCAGAATTCATCTAAGAATACAACTAACATACTTTTATATTTGCTATCTATTGCCTGGTAGGGTCATACGTTTCATAAATTTATTATTGGTGGTTGTATTGCCTATACTGGGCTTAAACACAGTAAAATGTAACAAGAAAGATGCTCTGCTGGCTACAGTTACAGCAAAGACTTAGCGTGAGTTATTGCAAGGGATGCGGCACAGAGCACTCAGGTCAACCAACTCTGTTGCTCAAACTACTAGGAGGTGAATACACAAATTCCTGTAACATATCTGAATTTTCCCCCTGAGGTTGCAGTGGAATTAATTAAATACTAATCAGAAGTAAAGGACAAAGTGATAGGATTAAAAAAAATCTTTTTCTATTTACAGTTGAAAAAGGTATTGCCTTTTCCAAGAAAGGAAAAAGCAGAAAGCAGGGTACATGTGAAGGTACCTTCGTGTTACGCTTCCATTACCACCGTGTTATTTCCTGCAGCAGGTTCTGTGGATCAAATCCCTTCATTTGCTTTCTTCTTTCTTTTCTGACTGATTTGGTTTTGTTTAATCTTATCTAAAACGACAGGCTGGTATTATCAAAGCTGTGACCCTGAGTGTGAATAGCAGGGATGCATTTCCGTTTTTCATTATTTTTGGTAGAACACACAGACCTTAGGGGTGAGCTCTCAGTGCCAATACATTTTCAGATTCTTACTAGGCTCCCTTAAGGGGAAAACAAGGTAATTAATCCGTCATCCTAGACAGTGTACTGCTCCTGCACAATATTTAAAAGCCTATTTCAATAAGGATAAAATGCTGTCATAAACAGATGAACCGGAACAAAAGAAAAGGAAACGTTTCTAACCAAAAGCTGCCGAAGAGTACAAAGGGAAGCACTGAATTTTTGGAAATTTGAAGACTAAAAACCAAAACCAATCGCAACAATATCTTTGCCTGCTAATTTGTACTTGCTATTTCTGCATTTAATTACATATTTCTGAAGAGTAATCTGCCACAGGACTACCTCGCTGCCATAAACTTTATTCCAGTGAAGACAAAATACCAGTAAAAAGATTTAGAGATCTCATGGCTCTTAAAATGCGTAATCCTCTTAGTTACCATGTTGATGTGTTAGTAGGGTTTCCTAAAGCTCTGAGAAGCATCCTGAATCATACCCGTTACAAGCTACTCTTTTGAAGTTGTCACTAAATGTGCAGTTTCTCATTTGAATATCTCCTTTTTTAGGGGGTTGGGAAAAAGCCTCTTAAAAATGAGTTCTTACCTTTGTTTTGTCTTGTTTTTTCTACTTTCTAAAGCTCATCCTAAATACTGTTGTAAGGCAGGCCTGAAGCATTAAAGATCATCAAAGAGCAGGCTTGGCGTATGTTGGAGGAAAAAAGTCACGGTACCCTTCTTTATCGCTGGAGCAACATCTTAATGAACTGCTTACACCAGTGGGTTTCCCTGGTGGCTCAGTCGGTAAAGAATCTGCCTGCAATGCAGGATACCCGGCTTCAGTCCCTGGGTTGGGAAGATCCCCTGGAGAAGGGAATGGCAACCCACTCCAGATTTCTTGCCTGGAGAATTCCATGGACAGAGGAGCCTGGAAGGCTACAGTCCATGGGGTCACGGAGTCATACACAACTGAGCGACTAACACACACATACCACAGTGGGATTCTCAGCCTCTTTTTCTACCTGCAGGGGTAGCCACATCCTTCTAAGACCTTCCTGGATCCCATGCTAGTGCTATGAACAGAAGTCTTGGCTTGTCAGGCCCAGTGACATCAGTGGAAACAATCTGGAATAAGTGTGCACATCAGAACAGCTGCTTTGGATGCAGGGGATGAGAAAGCGCAATCAAACAATGAGCAATGGGATGGAAGGAGCCTCTAGTCAACATCTCTATAGTGCTTTTGACTTTAATATAGGGTTTTGAACACTAAATTCAAATTATCGGCTAGATTCCTGGCATTTGTCAGACTCCGCTCCTGGGCGGCAGGCCCACCAGTGGCCGGTAAGTCAAAAGGCAAGAGGACACGAGCGTTCTGTTGTGGTTCATTCAGCTCCCTAACTTTATGAGCAAAGAAATAGCAAGCAGTTGGCTTACTTAAAAATCACAGCTTGCTTCTTGAAGTCTTTTCATGACTAAAATCATCACTTTGGAAACTCAAAGACAAAGAAACTCATATATCAGTAGAGAGAATGAAACCATTTCATCCGATGCCTGAGTCATTATTGTTTCTCAACTTGGTGTTAAAGAAATGCTAAAGTGGTAGCTAAGGGAACTTCCCTGGTGGTTCAGTAACTAGAACTAAGTACCCAAGACTCCAAGCTCCCAACGCAGAGGCCCTGGGTTTCATCCCTGATGAATGAACTAGATCCCACATGTCACAGCTGAAGATTCTGGGTGCTGCAACTAAGACTTGGTGCAACCAAATAAATAAAAATAAACCTTAAAAATAAATGAAGTGGTGGCCGAGACAATTATTTGCTAGTAAGTAACAATTCAATACTTGTAAGTCAGGAAGGGTAGGATGGGGAGTGAGAGGGAGGCTCAAGAGAGAGGGGACATATATATATATACACTTACGGCGGATTCATGCACGACAGAAACTAACAGAGCAATGTAAAGCAATTATCCTCCAATCAAAAACCTGTAAGTCAGAAATATTTATGTTTTAACAAATAGACCACTCGCTACCTTAGAGCTCAAAGGTAAAGTGTTCATTAATTTCTATTAATGTCATTGCATTTTGTGTGATAGACAACATGCTATAGAATCTCTTACCTTTTTTTTTTTTTAGTAATGTTGACAGAAGTTTGTTCAAATGAATGAATGCTCCCCTTATATCTAACTCACATCAACTTAAACACACACAGGAAGAGGAATGATCACCAGCAATGTCCCCTAACCATACTCCCTACTCTCAGAGTACCAAGTAATGCCTCACCTTGATCTTGTTACTATCCTGCCAGCCAAACTGCTTCACGACCTGATAGTGGCGTATCTTTGCATCTCCCTGCTCCACTTAGCACAGTTTCCATTAAACTGCCATGAAACAAATATTTTTATTGCCTAATTGTCTACTCCCTTCCACAGTGACTCCTTGGCAGGAAAAAAAAAGATATAATTCCTAGAACTACTATTGAATCTTAGTATTGACTCAAAAGAGGATAACAGATTTTTGAGAACAGGATTCCGCTTTGATTCATCTACGGCGTCTTTTCTTTTTTCTTTCTAATAGACTTTATTTTATGGAGCAGTTTCAGATTCACAGCAAAACTGAGCGGAAGGTACAAAGATTTCCATATAATAGCACCTGCTGCTGAGTCGCTTCAGTCGTGTCCGACTCTGTGCGACCCCATAGACGGCAGCCCACCAGGCTCCCCCGCCTGGGATTCTCCAGGCAAGAACATATAATAGCACCTTACGACTTGCAAAACTTGAGCTTAATATTTGGAAAGATGAAAAAACATTGTATTACATTTGTTTAAATTTTTTTCACAAGATAGAAGGTTATAATTTCACTAACGTTAACGCTGTGTCCATTTTACATCCAATTTGACATCATGGTATATCAAGAAGATTACAATTATAAGAAGAGTCACTCTATATACTACTTGATTATGTCTAAAAATGACTTTAACTACAAGAAAAAAATTAATAAGGAATTAGCAATCAAATTTACTTCACTTATGGTTTTAGCTTCGTGATTTCCTCTGAGTGGCACTCCCAGTGCAAAGTACTAAAAAGACAATTCAATGAAACTTTTGTCAAACTTCTTCAAAATAGAAATTTACTGAAACCCACTTCTGGGTATATAATAGGTCCTCACAAGTGCTGAATGAATTGAATCACATCCCAAGAGGCAATAATCAGATTAAAATGCTCATACATTACTAATCTGTATGAGAGACAAACAATATTTCATTTTATTGGGAATAAGATGGGATTCAAAAATGGGCCTAACATTACTCTCGGAAAAAGGTTTTATTAACACCTTTCAGCTATTTACTTTTCACTTGGCAAACGTGAAACATTTTTAATACTGAATTTTACTGAGAGCAAATTGAGGGTAATTTGTTCTACTGAGCTCAGTAAAATGAGCTCTGTATGTGAATGTTAAATGTTATCTGCTGTGAGTGATTTACATATTATTAGAACAAGGAACTACAAAAGAAGAAACTAAAGGAAAATAGAAACTCATATTTATTTTAAAACAAACAAATGAAGGAAGGAAAATTGTCTTTAATTTTTAAAGTGGTTCTTAATGTCACTGCCACAGAGTTCCCCCAAAAGATGCATTTTAAAAGAGAACACAGTGAAGTTTTTAAAATGTAATAATTCTCCCGTCATGAGTTTACTTCTGTAGCATTAGGGAACACACGAATGCTTAATTTGCACAAAGTACTCCTTTCTTTCCCAGCCCTGCTCCCAAATCCTAAACTCTATCAGGGGGTAAGAGCGAAAACAGCCACAAGGCAAGGTTGAAACTGAAGAGAGACAGCAGAGGGGTTTAGGGAAAGAACCAAGAAGTTCAAAAGAAGGAGAGAGAATTGATAGTTGAGAAACCGGAGAAAAATTCATAAGGGGAAAACATTTCTAATATTTAGAAGAATGGGGTAGATTTAGATGCTGGAGACAGGAGGAATTCCTGATGGAGGTAAAGGCATAGATATAGGGTGTGTTTCTATACCAATTCTTGCCTCTTTACCAATGCCTGGCCAAGATGAAAAGCCAAGGATAAGACTATCCTTTGCTCTGACCATGGAGAGTAATATCCTCCCAAGCAGAAACTCAAGCTCACTGATGATTTTAATATGTAGAGTTATTCAAAACTAACAGAAGTCTGAGGATTGGACACAATACTGAGGACAAAATTCTTTGAATGGTACATTTAAAACAGTCCTCAAGAAAATATAGTAACATATACAATGAAATATTATTCAGTCATAGAAAAGAATGAAACCGTGTCATTTGTGACAACATGGATGAACCTTGAGGGCGTTATACTAAGCTAAATAAGTCAGACAGAGAAAGACAAATAGTGTATGGTCTCCATTATGTGTGAAAATCTAAAAAACAAAATAAACAACAAACCAAGCTCATAGACACAGAGAACAGATTGGTGGTTATCAGAAATGTAGGAGGGGAGGGAGGTATTTAGTTGGGAAGAGATGGATAAAATGAATGAAGGGGGGTCAAACTGTACAAACTTTTAGTTATACACTAAATAAACTAGGGATATAAAGTAAATAAATGGATAAAAACTATGATACACGCTTATCAACACTTTTCCAGAACAACTAAACTCACAGATAAAGGGATTTTTAGGAAGAATTTAAAAAATGCAATCGTCCACACACTACCTGGCAAATGTATGCCTGGCATTTTTGAAAGAGGTAAGTGAAAGAGCAAATTCAGCTCCAAGGTCATATTTGTTAACCCGATTTAGGATTAAAGTGTTCTCGAGGAGACATGCTCCAATAACTTAGGTAGATTATTTAATATGATAAATTTTAATCAAACAGCAACAGCTGTCTTTCAAGATATAAAATAATGAGGCCATTTACAACAGAATGTTTTGAGGATGCTCTTTTACCTTCTAGGGGTACAGCAAGAGGTGATACAAGGTCAGGTTTTAAATAAACTCATGCCTCACAAAAAGATGACCTGCATGGACAGATTTAGCCTTCTGGGTGAAGTCTTCTGAGGCCTAAGAAGAGATAGGTTGTAAAATGAGGGAGGGAACCAAAATTTTAATCAAGTAATCAGGCCAGAGAAGAAGTTACAGCATCTGGGATATGATGATTACAGATCTCTGTTTGCTTGTGTACACAATTCTAATAACAGTTATGTAATATTATGAATACAAAGTCATGTGAAAGAACCCCCCAGATATACTCATTTTTAGGCATGCCCCTTGAGAAACATATCAAAAGTAAGAAACACAGGACATGGTCTGACTGATTAATGATTTCTGTATTCTGGACAGGAAAGCCGTACGACCTGTTTTCAGGTTGTCACAAAAGTTAAAACATGCACAATTTGAAAGTATGACATGCGTCTTTTTAAAGTAAGAATTTCTTAATCAGGAGGACTCATCAACTAGGATCTGCTTGCTTGTCTGAATACACAAAGTCCCATCCCCAGAAAGTGATTCTCGAAGCCCTGTGCTACCTGCTAAGTTGATTCAGTCGTTTCCGACTCTGTGCGACCCCATGGACTGTACCCGCCAGGCTCCCCCGTCCATGGGATTCTCCAGGCAAGGATACTGGAGTGGGTTGCCATTTCCTCCTCCAGGGATCTCCCCACCCAGGGACTGAGCCTGCGTCTCTCGCATCTCCTGCACTGGCAGGCAGGTTCTTTACCACTAGCGCCGCCTGGGAAGCCCTGCGTGGGCCGAAGAATGTATGTTCAGGAAGTGATTCCCAGCATGGCGACTTTGCTGTGATATGATGAAGACACTAAACCAATGCCAGCATTTGCCTGCCCCAGATTACTCATGAGATGAGAAAAAATTAATTTTTATATTGCTTAAAAATAAATAAATAAAATTGAAAACAGGAAAGATTCCAAACATCTGCCCTTTCTGTACACGAGTTCCACTAAGTTTCCAGCCTCATCAGGACCAAACCAAGAGAAAAAAAACAACACCAGCACAGGTTGGCACAGATACACAAAGATCTAAAAAGATCTCTGGGAAACTGAGGTTCATTATGCTGTATTTGTAACAAATTAGCATTGAGGTTTTTGCCTCCCCCACCCCCACCCATCTTGGGGGGTATGCTTGTGTGCTCGTGTGTAAGAGCCTGTGCACTCGTGTGTAAGAGCCTGTGCACGAGGAGAAAAGAGACATCACCTAAAGCTCTCAATTACCCTGTCAGTCAAACGTCAGGACACAGAGGGGGCTCGTCACCGACCAGACCCCACTGCAGTTCCGCTTGTGGTTTCCAGACTGCTCGCTCCACCTTCTGTCTCTCTGGAGCGCACTTTTGTTTGCCTAATAAAACTCTTGCTACTTACTACATCTCTTGACTGAATTCTTTCCTTCGGGGGACAAGGATTGAGAAAACTGCCATTTGGTGTTAATAAGAAGTAAGAAACACAGGACATGGTCTGACTGATTAATGACTTCTGTATTCTGGATAGGAAAGCCGTACTACCTATGTTTTCAGGTTGTCACAAAAGTTAAAACATGCATAATTTGAAAGTATGACATGCGTCTTTTCAAAGTAAGAATTTCTTAATCAGGAGGACTCATCAACTAGAGTCTGCTTGTTTGTCTGAATACACAAAGTCCCATCCCCAGAAACTGATTCTTGAAGCCCTGTGCTACCTGCTAAGTCGATTCAGTCGTTTCCGACTCTGTGCGACCCCATGGACTGTACCCGCCAGGCTCCCCCGTCCATGGGATTCTCCAGGCAAGGATACTGGAGTGGGCTGCCATTTCCTCCTCCAGGGATCTCCCCACCCAGGGACTGAGCCTGCATCTCTCGCATCTCCTGCACTGGCAGGCGGGTTCTTTACCACTAGCGCCGCCTGGGAAGCCCTGCGTGGGCCGAAGAATGTATGTTCAGGAAGTGATTCCCAGCATGGCGACTTTGCTGTGACATGATGAAGACACTAAACCAATGCCAGCATTTGCCTGCCCCAGATTACTCATGAGACGAGAAAAAATAAATTTTTATATTGCTTAAAAATAAATAAATAAAATCGAAAACAGGAAAGATTCCAAAGATCTTCCCTTTCTGTACACGAGGGCCACTAAGTTTCTAGCCTCATCAGGACCAAACCAAGAGAAAAAAAACAACACCAGCACAGGTTGGCACAGATACACAAAGATCTAAAAAGATCTTTGGGAAACTGAGGTTCATTATGCTGTATTTGTAACAAATTAGCGTTGAGGTTTTTGCCTCCCCCACCCCCACCCATCTTTGGGGGTATGCTTGTGTGCTTGTGTGTAAGAGCCTGTGCACTCGTGTGTAAGAGCCTGTGCACGAGGAGAAAACAGACATCACCTAAAGCTCTCAATTACCCTGTCAGTCAAATGTCAGGACGCAGAGGGGGCTCGTCACCGACCAGACCCCCACTGCAGTTCCGCTTCTGGTTCCCAGACTGCTCGCTCCACCTTCTGTCTCTCTGGAGCCCACTTTTGTTTGCCTAATAAAACTCTTGCTACTTACTACATCTCCTGACTGAATTCTTTCCTTCGGGGGACAAGGATTGAGAAAACTGCCATTTGGTGTTAATACCTTTAGCTGGGTGCCTCTGAGTCTCTCAAGAGGTAGCAGTTAAGGTGTTAACTGGGGCTTCTCTGCTGGTCCAGTGGCTAGGACCCCACACTCCCAATGCATGGGGCTCGGGTTTGTTTCCTAATCAAGCAGCAGGATCCCACATGCACCTTTACTGGGTGCCTCTGAGTCTCTCAAGAGGTAGCAGTTAAGGTGTTAACTGGGGCTTCTCTGCTGGTCCAGTGGCTAGGACCCCACACTCCCAATGCAGGGGGCTCGGGTTTGTTCCCTAATCAAGCAGCAGGATCCCACATGCTGCAGCTAAGACAAAGTGCAGCCGTACAAATTAATAAACATCTAAAAAAATAAAGTGTTAATTATGGCTGTGGTCTCACATATAAAGGGCTTCCCAAGGGACGCAAGGGGTAAAGAACTGGCCTGCCAAGGCAGGAGATGCAAGAGACATAGGTTCGATCCCTGGATTAGGAAGATCCCCTGGAAGAAGGAAATGAGCATCCAATCCAGTATTCTTGCTTGTTAAATCTCATGGACAGAGGAGATTCACAGGTTACAGTCCATGGTCCCAAAGAATCAGAGACAACTGAGCGACCGAGTACTCACATCACTTGCATCTCGCATATAAAGGGTTCACCCGGCAGAGGATTCACTTCCAAGCCCACTCACAGAGCTGTTGCCCAGCCTCAGGTCTTCACTGGCTGCCAGCTGGGAACATCAGTTCCTTGACAGCAGGGTCTCTCCAACTTACAGCACGTGAGCTGGCTTCCCCCAGAGTGAGCCAGTGAGACAGTAAGAGAGGGTGAGCGAGAAGGAAGTAGCAGGTTTGTAACTTAGCTGCTGAAGGAATATCCCATTCTCTTCTGTCACAGTCTATCCACTGGAGGCAAGTCCACACTCTAGGGGAGGGGATTCCATAAAGGTATAAATACCAGGAGGTGGGGGTCGCTGGGCACCATATTAGATGACATGCGCCATACCACAAGAGATGGCATGTGACAATCTGAGCAATGAAAGATTTATATGGAAACATGTTCCAAATGGAAAAAAACAATAAGGCAGAATCTGAGCTACAGAAATCGACTTTATGGATGACATTCTGAGAATTTGCTAAGTGTCACCAGCTCTCTCTCACCTCCTATGTGTCACCCTATGGCGGTATATCACCATTTTTTTTTTTTTTTCAGGCTGACACATCTGTGAACTTGTTAGTCAAAAAAGGAAGAAAAGGAGGATGAGCAAATCAGGGACCTCACGACCCATCAAGTAACACTGTGACAATTCGCACTTTCCTATTTATCATGAGAAGCAGTATGGAAACGGCCATAAGGAGTACAGGAAAAAATAACAATTCTAGAAACCTGACAAAAACTGTTTCCCAGATTGGTTTTTTTTTTTCCTACAAAGCTGTTTTATCAGCTCAAAATGGCAATACACCCTAACAGGAATGGACATAAGCAATGCAGCAGGTTTAAAACATGGCCCCAGGATTCTTGACGCTCGTTTCCATCTAGAACTGGAGTCTATGTCCCCTCCTCTTGCCTCTGCTGTAAGAGTTATGATGGCTTTGACTGAGACACTTGCTGTAAGACTTCTGAAGCTAAGAGAAACTAAGAAGTTTCTATCTGCTCCTCTTAGGAAATCCACTCTTCAGATGCAACCACCATCCCATGAGTGAGTGAATGAGTGAGTCACTCAGTTGTGTCTGATTCTTTGTGACCCCAAGGACTGTAGCCAACAGGTTCCTCTGTCCATGTAATTCTGCAGGCAAAAATACTGGAGTGGGCAGCCGTTCCCTTCTCCAGGGGATCTTTCTAAATCAGGGACTGCACCCAGGTATCCCACATCGCAGGCAGATTCTTTACCATCTGAGCCACCAGGGAAGCCCAATGAGATGCTCAAACTTGCCCACATAGAGAAAAACCCACACAGGGCCTCAAGAACACAATGAGAGAGACATCTGGCTAGTCCTCACCTGCTCCAGCATCTGATTGCTTCTGCCCCAACCATCATTGGTCTACAACCATAATACATGTCACCAGACGAGAGATCCCCCTCCCAAGTCCAGAACTGCCTGGCCCGTCCCTTACTGAATTCTTGATCCTGAAAGGATGACAGATAATTTTGAACTATGACTGTTGTTGATTTAGCCCACTGTTTTGAGGTAGTTAACAACAAGAGATAATTTTAACAGCCAGTAAGTAATCCCACACTGGCAATAAAGTCATGTATAAAGAAAATGGTAATATCCAAGAGGGGTATACGTGGTTAAAATATTCTCAAAACATTTAAGACTGTTAGACAACAGATGTGAACCACTGCCTCCAGGAAGGTCTTTGTGAAAACTTGACAACTGGGAAACATTAACAGTGAAGATGGATGTGCCTAAAAGTAATCTTATGATAACAGGAAAGTAAATGGTTACAAACCATAAAAATTGGAAATTGAGTGTTTTTATTCCTACAATATGTCTCAGATCAACTGATTAACAAATGTGGTCAGCCATGACCTCCTTCTCTTGTTATATCAGAAATCATAATAGCATTTGGCATTACAGCACCTTTGCAAATATTATCAATTTCCCTCAACATTTACCCCCACAGACGCGCATCAAAATCAGTCACACACTGTCCCTTTCATTGAGAATCATACAGACCACATTATCTTCAGCTTCCTTTTTTTCTCCTCTACCACATGTATTTACATCTTCTTCTCCTTTCCCTTTCTTCTTTCTGATCTTCCGGAAAATCTTTTCATCCCCATTTTGAAGACCCTGTCTTTTCCACCCATCCACTCTTGCCTACCAGTCTCCTGACCCATCAAATATGCTTCCTTATATCTCTGGTGTCCCTTCTTGTCCTCATTATTATAAAAATTTTTATGACAGATTATAAAATTTATGTCTTGATTTCAAAAATACCCTTAAGGTGATCTCTAATCCTTTTCACTCAAACAGTTCTCCAAGAGGTTGTCTATACTCGATGTTTCCAAATTTTTTTGTTGCACACTTACTTTTTAAATCCATTGTAACCCGACTTCAAATATCCAACACTATTGGACTTATTCCTTTAAAAGGTACCACCAGTGGTCTTTTCGCAGCACAGCACCCTTCTCCACTGACTTCACTGCTGTATTTGGCACAGTTGATAGAGCTTTTCTTTCTGAAATTCTTCTACTTTTTTTTTTTTTTTTTTGGCTGCACCATGTGGCTTGTGGGAACTTAAGTTTCCTGAACAGAGATTGAACCTGTGCCTTAGGCAGGCAGTGAGGGCTTGGAGTCCTACCACCGGACCATCAAGGAATTCCTGAAATTCTTCTACTTTTGACTTTTTTTTTTAAGTGTTCACTGGCTTTCTTTGATTTGTATGTATTCGTCCTCTGTTCTCTCCTCTAAATCATTATCTACTCTCCAAATATTCCAACAGAAACATTCTTCATCTTCTTCTCTCTATACCAACATTTCCAGTGAACTAAATCAGGAAGCCCAAATTTCCTGCTTCACCATAATTCTGACTTGAAACAGGCACACAGGTGTATTTCCACATAGGAGGTAAAAGTCAGAAGAATACTAGCATTCACCTTGATGCACTGGGAAGAACGATCCTTAATTCAACAAACTGAGGTTTGAGAACTCTGATTGTAAGCACCAACTCGCTATTCTCTGCACCTAAATGCTCTGATCCGTGGCACCTGCATGTCTTATGCCTTGATTAACTTTACTCCACAAGTATCAGCACCCTTCTGAGAGAGACCTCCCAGGAATGCCATATGTAATGAGATACGTTGATATGAATGAGATATGTTGTATATCTCTCATGCAACACTCAGGAGACATATTATATATTAATTTGCTCATTGTCTATTTTCCCTCATAGGAATACAGGTTTCATGAGACCACACACTTTGGTGCAATGCTGAATCCCTAGAACATGGAAGTGTATTCAGCCCATAGTAGGGGCTTCCCTGGTGGCTCAGATGGTCAAGAATCCACCTGCAATGTGGAAGACCTGGGTTCAATCCCTGGGTTGGGAAGATCCCGTGGAGGAGGGCGTACTCCAGTGTTCTTGCCTGGAATATTTCCACGGACAGAGGAGCCTGATGGGCAACAGTCCATGGGATTGAAAAGAGCTGGACATGACTGAGCAGCTAACCCAACAACAACAAGCCACATAATAAATATTTGTTGAAAACCAAATAACAACTGCAAAGTGAATGATTTAATGAAAACGTTCTCATTTCCATGTATAGAACGTTTGTAACACTATAAAGTAAATGTAAGAACCCTCAAGGTAAAACAATATGTTTTTCACCACGTGAGCCAATTCATATGTTTGGGTAACAACCAGCTTAATCAAAGTTTCTTTGCAAAAAGTAATGTGATTATCTATTCTGCAGTAGGACATCCCACTAGCTTTCTTTTTTCTCAACAGAAATGATCTTACTGAAGTTTGCTACCAAACTTTCTATTAGTTTACTAGCACAGAACTTTCTTTCTTAGATCTGTCTAAGATCTCCATGTGGGAGTCGCTCAATTTTTATTTCTCTAACATGTTTGTTTCTCTCCATCATTTTTCTTCCACATGGACTTTTCTTTTTCATAGAACTCTTGACCTGCGAGGAACCTAAGACATTGTTAGCCCATGGGTTTCTAATCTTCCTTTCAGCAGTGAGACCTATTTCACATCCAAAATCTTAATGAAACAGCATCCTAAGTGGAGGGGCTGGAGCCTGCTCCCCTGCTCCCCTTCATTCCAGCATCCATGAGACACTGAAGAGAATCCTAAGTCTCCTGTGAAAACCCTAGATAGTGTTGTGCTGTGCTAAGTCGTGTGTGACTCTTTGTGACCCCACCGCAGCCCGCCAGGCTCCTCTGCCCATGGGGTTTACTGGAGTGGGTGCCGTTTCCTCCTCCAGGGGGTCTTCCTGACCCAGGGATCTAACCCGTGTCTTCTTGCATCCCCTGAACTGACAGGCAGATTCTTTACCACTGTGCCAGCTGGGAAGCCTTGGGGATAGTCTGCTACGCTTTCTTAATTAAACTCAGATGCATTTTCCATGTCAATTCTTCCATTTCTCCAACAGGAGACTTAGCTCACCCTCTGGGTTAAAAGCATCTACTGCAAAAATATAGTACGTGTGACATACTATATAGGCAGAGGGGGGCCATGCTGAGGAAACACAGAAACGAAGGGCGCTGGTCTCGGCATTTCTCACCCACCAGATAAACACACCTGACTAGATCTATAATTTCCCTCAAGGGAGTGATTTTCTTTTTCCTTTTTTTATCCTCACATCCTGGCTGCCTGCCCTTACCTTGAACTTTTGTGTCCCTGAGGGCTAGGCGGGGCCTTTCTCCTTCTCCAGCTTCTCATTATTCAAGAACCAGCACGCTTTAGGACCTAGCGTTGTCTGGCCCTGGTGGATGATCCCTGGATCCGCACTTGAGTCCCTAGGGTAAGATATGTATGCTAGATGTCTCCATCAGGGTCACCCGCTATCATCTGAAGTCCACTGTCTGGACCTCTCTTCTTCTCCCTCCAGTGGAACTCCTTTCCACTGTCCCCATTATTTTCCATGACTCATGGCTCGCTTAGTTCCACAAGCTTGACACTTTGGAGTCATCTTTGCCTCCCTTCTCTTCCGAATCATTATGGATCACCACGGTTTTGTGACAACATCCTCTGATCTGACTTTCTGGAAGCTATTCCAATGTCAGCTAACAGTACACTTGAGGTGAGCAGAGACTGTGTCTGCTGGTTTCCCACTGGCTGCAGGCACAGCACGTGGCACAGAATAGATGCTTAATAATTCTTGTTGAAAGAATAAGTGAATGGAATAAAAATGTGTATTGTTTACTATAGCATAAAAACCTCAAGTAAATTACACAGTGATGGTGCAATGTGTGGGCACATTAATAAGATATTATAGCATAATTAAAATATTTTCAAGCATATATTAATGGCATGGAAATTGCTCCCCGTTTAACACAAAAATAAAGAGAAGCTGAACACAAAAACCATAAATTTATTGTTAACCTAGTTGTGAAAATCTAGAAAATACAGAAATATTTACCACTGGTTATCTCTAAATGGTGGTTTTTATTTATTTTCATATGCTTAAAAATTTTTCCTAACTGCTTTATTTTTTTAAAGTTAATGCTCTAAAGAAAATTTACCACCATGGAAATAATGAAATAATAATGGAATAATAATGAAAATAATAATGGATATAATGAAATAATGAAATAATAATGGAAATAATGCCTTTTGATGGAAGGCTTGAAAGAAACATGCACAAATTAGAAGAGGCATTTATTCCCAGGTGGACAGTATTATAACCCATCTTCCTGACTTGGATTTTCTAAGTGAAAGTGTGAGTCACTTAGTTCTGTACGGCTCTTTGCAACCCCATGAACTGTAGCCCTTCAGGCTCCTCATGGAATTCTCCAGGAAAGAATACTGGAGTAGGTAATCATTCCTTTCTTCGGGGATCTTCCCAACCCAGGGACCGAACCCGCATCTCCTGCACTGCAAGTGGGTCCTTTACCATCTGAGCCAAAAGCACTGCTTAATATTTTTAGCATTCTTCACTCCAGGATACATGCTTAGTTCTCTGCTTCTGTCAGCCTTTATACAGTTGAATTTATCATGATATCATATTATATTAATTTTGCTGAAATGTCATTTTAACCTTTATTATTCTTTTGTTAAACACTGTACTGTCTCCTTATTACTTAAAAAATAAAATAAAATGAGAAGTCCTCAATCATTCAGGGTCCAAATTTCAATGTCCAATGTCCCCTTCCAGGCATATAAGACAGACACCTACTGTGCCTGCTCCTCTCCTGGACTCCCCATCTCCCTTACTCCACTTCAAACCTTATCCTTTCTTAATGCTTAACGAAAATGTTCTTAGCAATTTTATCAGAACACCCACAGCCCTTATGCATAATCCTGTAATATCGTGCATTTTTAGAATTAAAAAAGGTTAGAGCAGCAAGACATTATTAAAATCATTTGGCTCAACTTCTCCCTTTAGAGATGCAGAAACTACAATCCAATTAGAAAAGACGGCTTGTTCAGGAATTCAATATTGAACTCTTAAGAGTTAAGTATTTTAACGAATACAGGACCTACAATTACTGGATCTCCCATCTGCTGAGCAATCGATCAGCAATTTTTTATGACTCTATTCCCAAGGGTATGTCTAGCCTGCCTATCTTGATCGTTCTCATTTATTCCAGGGCAGATAGCACAGCAGATAGATTCCTTTTCATCTCCATTGTACCCAGTGATGCTGAAGCAATATTGCAGAAATCACCTCAAGCAACCCAGCAATGGAAGTGAAGATACAAATCTGTGACAGCAATATTCCATCTTAACAATATGGCTGCTACATCCAACTGGCTGGTCATGACCATCAGAGGAAGTGATGGAAACTTTCTTTTACATACTATATGGTTGTTCTAGCCAATCATGAATGGAGAAGGCGATGGCACCCCACTCCAGTACTCTTGCCTGGAAAATCCCATGGACGGAGGAGCCTGGTAGGCTGTTGTCCATGGCGTTGCTAAGAGTCGGATACGACTGAGCGACTTCCCTTTCACTTTTCACTTTTATGCATTGGAGAAGGAAATGGCAACCCACTCCAGTGTTCTTGCCTGGAGAGTCCCAGGGATGGGGGAGCCTGGTGGGCTTCTGTCTATGGGGTCGCACAGAGTTGGACGTAAGCAACTTAGCAGCAGCAGCCGCCGCAGCCAATCATGAAACCTCAGGGTTATGGTTAAGATAGCACTGACATATATACACTACCCATGTGAAACATAGACAGCTAGTGGGAAGCTGTTATATAACATGGGGAGCTTAGCCCAGTGCTCTGTGATGACCCAAAGGGTTGGATGAGGGGTGGAGGGAGGGAGACTCAAGAGGAAGGGGATATATGTATATTTATGGCTGACTCATATTGTTGTACAGCAGAAACCAACACAATATTTAAAGCAATTATCCTCCAACTTAAAAAAAAAAAAAGATCCTGGAAAGAGAGCCAGGATAAGAAAGCAGGGATTGGAACTGGGTCCGCAGACGACATCTCTGCAGCCAGTTCACTGCGAAACACATAAGCTCAAGGAAGGATCGGACTCAAAAGCCAGGATGAATAGTAGATTTCAAAGCTGCAAGTGGCTCTTTCCACACACACAGACACACACCCATTTAAATTCTGAATGACATATACGAGGAAGAGAAACATTTAACAAGGGTACCAATCAAATAGTGTACAATGTGTTAACAAATAACGGGTGGAAGAAATGCCATTCCAAGCCAGAAGACTCAGGAGACAGGGAAAGGTGAACCAATGGGGGAGCCTGGTGGGCTTCTGTCTATGGGGTCGCACAGAGTTGGACGTAAGCAACTTAGCAGCAGCAGCCGCCGCAGCCAATCATGAAACCTCAGGGTTATGGTTAAGATAGCACTGACATATATACACTACCCATGTGAAACATAGACAGCTAGTGGGAAGCTGTTATATAACATGGGGAGCTTAGCCCAGTGCTCTGTGATGACCCAAAGGGTGGGATGAGGGGTGGAGGGAGGGAGACTCAAGAGGAAGGGGATATATGTATATTTATGGCTGACTCATATTGTTGTACAGCAGAAACCAACACAATATTTAAAGCAATTATCCTCCAACTTAAAAAAAAAAAAAGATCCTGGAAAGAGAGCCAGGATAAGAAAGCAGGGATTGGAACTGGGTCCGCAGACGACATCTCTGCAGCCAGTTCACTGCGAAACACATAAGCTCAAGGAAGGATCGGACTCAAAAGCCAGGATGAATAGTAGATTTCAAAGCTGCAAGTGGCTCTTTCCACACACACAGACACACACCCATTTAAATTCTGAATGACATATACGAGGAAGAGAAACATTTAACAAGGGTACCAATCAAATAGTGTACAATGTGTTAACAAATAACGGGTGGAAGAAATGCCATTCCAAGCCAGAAGACTCAGGAGACAGGGAAAGGTGAACCTCTGGGTTTAATCAACATTGAAAAGCAAGGAGAACCAGGACATGCCCTCAAGACACAATCAAGCCAGCCTCTTCGTCCTGGCTGCGGTACTCTGGGGTCAGGAGCCACACAAACCCAGGAGCATCTGCCAAGATCTCAAACAGCTGAGCAAGCACTCTGCCCTTTGTCCAGCTGTTGTGAAATGACAGAAGAATGTTCCCAGGGTTTCATCAAGTAGATTTCTCTTTCAGTGCAGAACAATATCATTAGAATACAAAATTTCTTGTTAGTTACGATGTGTGTATGATTATAGTTATGAGTGTGTATTTACCTGGGTGTAGACATCTACTGCTTATTTTTGCAACTAACAAAGGTAAATAGAAAACATCATGACACATTAAAAAGTGAGTAACATTGAAGAAATAAAATAAATCACTCTTTTCCTCTAACAGCAGACTCACTGCTAGATAAGTAGGTGCCCATTCACCTGGGGATTCAAAATGTCTTGAATATAATTTATCAAAATTCCATTACTTTCCTTCCTTTCTCATATATGAGCATCACAATTTCAAGGGAAATGACTTAATGGTGAAATCTCAGGTTGTAGAATAGCCAGCTCACCTTACATATATCAACACTGTTGTTGTACGTGGAAGTGAATGCATTGGACTTGTTAAAAAATGTGAACAGCTCCTTCTCATCAAAGGAAGAAAAAAGAAAAACATCAGAAAAAGAAAACCTTCAAAAGAAGAATATAAAGGCTCTAATGACTGATCTTGGTTGCTTTTCACATAAAGACTCAATGTGTGGGAGTTAATTATATTAGTGATGGGTAACAAGCTATTAATTTTGTGCTTCAAAGTTATTAAACACCTTTCTATATACAGTTCACAGGCAAATGAATGGACTTAATCTCTGTATTAAAACACAACACGAACCAAACAATCCCACGTTTCATGACTTTTCAGAGTTCATTACCTCCTTGACAATGCTTTCCCAGAGGCCAGATATGCTGCTTTAGAAAAGTCTCTGGCAGTTCACATGGGAAGCCTGTGAATGTGGATTTAATCACATTTAAGTCATTCCTCTTCAGACCAGACACGAAAGGTCACCAAGGAAAAGCATTTTTTCCTAGTGATTCAACTACACTGGTTTAGTAAAATTTCTTCTTCCAATGATCCCACAATTTCTGAGAGAGTCTGCTAGTTTAAGGTGTCACATGGCCAACAGGTGCAAATTTAAAGAAGCCGGTGAAGGGAATAAAATATGTAAGATTATAACATTTACTGTCAAGAGAAGTTTGTAGATTTTTTTTTTTGGTCATGTCTAATTCTTCAGGGTAAAATTTAACATTATTTAATTCTAAAGCAGCAAATTTATATAGATGAGGATCTTTATCTAACTACCAAAGGACATTTTACTTGTAAAAATTACTACACATTTTTAAAAAATTACATTAAATGAAGGCATTATTATCATAAATCACGATACTTATCTGCATTTAAGGGTCTCTGTGCTCTAATAAGAGCAAACAATAGCTTGGTTTATCAATGTTTCCACACAAAATTTACAATGATTCATTTGATTTATTAAAAGCCTCAACATAGGTATCTGAATATCCATAAAATTAGGAAATAATTGCTATAAAATCAAGAAATAATTATATAAGCTCCATACAAGAAACAATTCAACAAGATAGTACCTATTGGAAATGCTTACATTATAAAAATAATATTGAAAATTAAAACTCTGACTAAGCTGTATCAATAAACTATGCTTTCATGAAACAAAATTTTGGGTACTACTGCTATAGTGCTAATAAGTAAGTTGCTCCGGTCGTGTCCAGCTCTTTGAGATCCCATGGACTGTAACCCCTCAGGCTCCTCTGTGCATGGAATTTCCCAGTCAAGAACACTGGGGTGGTTGGCATTTCCTTTTCCAGGGGATCTTCTTCCCGATCCACGGATCAAACCCACGTCACCGGCAATGGCAGGCCGGTTCTTCACCACTGAGCCACCTGGTATATAATAAACCTCATCTTACCCATGAGAAAAACTAAGGTTTAGCAAGCTAAGTTCCTTGCCCAAAGTGATCAAGTAGGTGGCAAACCAAGGTTATCTAGCCACAGAACACATTTATTTTTATTTTGTGCAGATTAAAAAATGTTTAATTTTAGAATACTTTTAGATTTATACAAAATTGTGGACAGCAGTACAGAGGGTTCTTGCTTATGCCTCACTAGTTTTCCCGATGGTTGGAACCTGACATTACACGCAACGCCCACCGCATCTCAGGTGCACATCCCGCCGTGCCGGCAGGCTACACTGCACACGCATCGCCCACCGCGTCTCAGGCGCACACCCCGCCGTGCCGGCAGGCTACGCTGCACACGCATCGCCCACCGCGTCTCAGGCGCACACCCCGCCGTGCCGGCAGGCTACGCTGCACACGCATCGCCCACCGCGTCTCAGGCGCACACCCCGCCGTGCCGGCAGGCTACGCTGCACACCTCACTTGCCTTGCACTCCTCTTTGCCTAATGCTCTTTTTTTCTCCCAGGAGTCCATGCAGGACACCACACGACATTATGTTCTCCTGTCTCCCTGGCCTCTTTCAGCTGTGACAGCGTCTCAGACTTTCTGTTTTTCATGACCCTGACAGTTTCAAGAAGTACTAGTCAGAGGAGGGGTGTTCAGGATGGGGGTCACATGGATACCCATCGCTGATTCATGTCAATCTATGGCAAAACCCACCGCAATACTGTAAAGTAATTAGCCTCCAATTAAAATTATTTTAAAAGTACCAGTCAGGTATTTTGTAGAATGTCCCTCACTTGGATTTGTGTGATGTCTTTTCCTGATTAGAGTGGAGTTACAATTTTGGCAGGAAGACCACAGAAGCAAAGTGCCATCCTCAGTATATTGATGCAAAGGGTACAGTGTGACTTCCCTTTGATGATCTTAACTTTGAAGACCAGGCTGGGGTACCAGCTGCCTGGCTTCTCCATTCTAAAGCTACCATCCTCCCTTTCTCTCTTTTCATGCTTTGCTTTTTGGAAAAAAGTTAAGTGGGTGGCAGTAGGAGGGACTCAAGACACACCAACAGGCTGTGAAGCAGGTGGTGTGAAGCAGGGGCTATCTAAATAAATTATTAGGCATTTTCCTATCAGAGCCTTCATTTTTAGCCCATTCTTCTACGTTGCCTCTGACATTCTATCTTTTCTTGGTGTTTTGGCATATTATTCATGTGCAGTAGTTTAAAAACACAATTCTTCACTAATTTCCTGCTTTTGCAAAGGTCCCCCCAAATATGTTAGAATTAAATGTGACAACCAACAAATCTGAAATTATTTTCCACTATCACTGTAGGATTTGTCACTAAGGAATGCATTCAGAACCAACATTCCTCAGAAGCATTCTGTAAAGAACTTACCAGAAATATTCGTTCAAGTTGATCTTGAATGTCTTTCATTCCTGGAAAAGCAGCAACTCCCTGGATCATCTCAACAAAGATGCAGCCGACTCCCCTAAAGAGAGAAGAAAGAATTGTTACAAAAACTTCAATATATTCTGCTTAGAAAACTAAATCTTCAATTAGAACATCTATTCCTATAAAGAGAAAGAGTGAATAAATAACATTCTCAGCAAGTATGAAGGTCTGTGCCACATGCACCTCGACCCCATAACTTTTGTTGCCCTTCCCTGTCTACTGCCCAGAAAGGGCTCCAAACAGATACAACTATACCAGGCTCAAAGAATCTGCCTGCAATGTGGGAGACCAGGGTTCAGTCCTTGGGTCGGGAAGATCCCCTGGAGAAGGGAATGGCTACTCACTCCAGTATTCTTGCCTGGAGAATCCCAAGGACAAGGGAGCCTGGTGGGCTACAGTTCATGGGGTCACAGAGAGTCCGACAAGACTGAGTGACTAACACTTTCATTTTTCACTGTTTCACACTAGGCTCAGAGAATGGTGGAAACCAATTAAGCATAAATCTCACTGACTCACCTCCACTCAGGATACAATCAAGAAACTCCTTAGCCTGATATAGAAAGCCTCCATAGTCTTGTTCTACCATGCTTTTCCAACTCGATTTCCAAAGTCATAATGTGTTATCCTCTCCAACTTTCTAGAGCTCTCTTTGCATCAACATCATCTGGAGAACTTTTAAAACAAACAAATGATCTGAACACAGACTCCAGAGACCTGGTTTCAATCAGTTGGAGGTCAGGCATTTAGGTGATTTAGGGCAAATACAGTGAGGATCTGTGAACTTTGAACTGTGGTGTTGGAGAAGACTCTTGAGAGTCCCTTGGAATGCAAGGAGATCAACCAGTCAATTCTCAAGGAAATCAGTCCTGAATATTCATTGGAAGGACTGATGCTGAAGCTGAGATTCCAATACTTTGGCCACCTGATGAGAAGAACTGACTCATTGGAAAAGACCTTGATGCTGGGAAAGATTGAAGGCGGGAGAAGGGGACGACAGAGGATGAGATGGTTGGATGGCATCATCGACTCAATGGACATGAGTTTGAGCAAGCTCTGGGAGCTGGTGATGGATAGTGAGGCCTGGTGTGCTGCAGTCCATGGGATTGCAAAAAGCTGAGCGACTGAACTGAACAGTGAGGATCTCTGAACCAGACTGATCCGCCCACGGGCCAAGCATAAACCTACACAGCTCAGCTTAAATTGCTCCACTCCCTAGAACTTCTTTTTGCTCTTGACATGTAAATACAACCCAACCTATGGCTCAGCGGTAAAGAATCTGCCTGCGATGCAGTAGATGTGGGTCAAGAAGATGCTCTGGAGAAAGAAATGGCAGCCCACTGAAATATTTTTGCATGGGAAATTCCATGGACAGAGGAGCCTGGTGGGCTACAGTCCACAGGGCCACAAAGAGTTGCATAAAACTTAGCAACTAAACAACAACAAATATGATCTCTTCTACAAAGTCTTTCATGAACATTCTGCCAGACAGGAGTGCTCCCTCTCTGAGTTTGTTAAACTCATTCATGCTCACAGCTCCTATCTGGCAAGGCAGTCCAGTGTGTTAGGAGACCTTGCCTCCCAGACCCCAGAAGCCTGCACCTAACCCTACAGGAACACCTAACCCATAGTGCAGGCAGAAAGCAAATCAGATACTTCTGCTGAAAGTCTAGAGACAGTCACCTGCGAACAGGATGGAAAGAAACTAGCAGTGTTGATGAAATAAATCACCTTAATGGCAGAGCTGGCAAAAAACAGCCAGCTTCCTGCAGATGAAGTTCTGTGAACTGATCTGATTCCCACCTTCTGAAGGCCTGGATTAATTCACTGTTTTTCCTAGATCTCTCTCTTACAGTTCTCTATGATTTTATTAAATGGCTCTACCTTGAAGGAGTTTCCTGAAAAGACCATAATAAAATCATTTTTTAAAAAGATTTTTTGATGTGGACCATTTTCAAAGTCTTGATTAAATTTGCTACACTGTTGCTCTCTCTTTAATGTTTTGGGTTTCTTGGCCACAAGGCAAGTGAGATTTGAGCTCTCTGACTACGGATCGAACTCACACCTCCTACGCTGCAAGGTGAAGTCTTCACCATGGGACCACCAGGGAGGTCCCTCATATTCAGCTTAGAGTGAGCAATCCCTTGTGTACTTATTTCAGATCCTCCAGAAGTTAAAGACGATGACTTACTTCTCTGCAGCTGCACCAGTTGTATGTGAATAGTATCTTGAGTTTTAAAAGTAATACATTAGCAGAAATCTTTCTCTATCACCTCGCATAATTTTTATCCAAATTAAACACCAATAGTATACAGAGTCAAACAAATGCGACTTCATATCATAAAAATAATTCCATTTTAGTAATAAAGAATTAATTTCAAAACGACTGCTCTAGGTTATCGGGGACTTCCAGTTCGAGTTCCCCGAGTCATACAGCCAATTTCCACTGGCTGCCTATTTACCTTTGTTTGTGTGTGTTAGTTACCTATGTTAGCATATATGCTCCCATGCTAGTCTGTCCATTCATCTCACCCTCGCCCTCTTCTCTCCCACCTTTAGCCATAAGTCTGTTCTCTATGTCTGTGTCTCCACTGATGCTCTGTGAACAGGTTCATCAGTACCATCCTTCTAGATTCTCTCTCTTTATATATATAGATAGACAGACAGATAGATATAAATATACATATATGCATTAATATATGATATTTGTTTTCCTCTTTCTGACTTACTTCACTCTGTATAACAGACTCTAGGTTCTGCGATAACCTAGAGGCGAGGGATGGGTGGCAGGTGGAAGGGAGAGTCCAGAGGGAGGGGAGATATGTTCACCTATGGTTGATTCATGTTGAGGTATGACAGAAATCAAACCAGTTTGTAAAGCAATCATTAATCAACCACAAATAAATGAATATTAGAAAAAAAATCAGTGTTCTAGGCAGATAATGGAATAATGCCATCTGCAGCAATGGATGGATCTGGTGCCATACTGAGTGAAGTCAGACAGAGAATGAGAAATATCATATGACATCCCTTCTGTGTGGAATCTAAAAGAAATGATACAAATGAACTTACAAAGCAGAGACTCACAGACACAGAAAATGAACTCATGGTTGCCGGGGAGAAGGGACAGCTAAGGACTTTGGGAAGGTCATGTACACACTGCTATATTTAAAACGATAACCAACAAAAACCTATTATATACCACATGGAACTCTGCTCTAGTTATGTGCCAGCCTGGATGGAAGGGGGTTTTGGGGGAGAATGGATACATGTATATGTACGGCCGAGTCACTTCAGTATTCTCCTGAAGCGATCACATTATTAATCAGCTATACCCCAATATAAAATGCTTTTTGTGTTAAAAAAAAAGTAAAAATAAAATTCATACACACACACACATACATTTACACATGGAGCAACTGTCAGTGAAAACTAACTGAAGAATTGCAAAGACTTTTGTACAACCTGTAAGAACGGTTCAGATGGAAGTGGGTAGGAAGAGAAGAGAAGCAATCAGGTCAAGACCTGTGCCCTTGGCGGGGACTCAGAAGGGGGAGATCCTTCCTTCCTGGGGAGCGAGCTGTTCGAGTCACACACTGAGCATCCCAATTCTGGGGTCCAACAGGAGAAAGAAAGATGCGTGTTTTCAGCTGGATAGAAAACCAGTGGGACTTAAAGAAGGAATGTAAAAGACCTAGACTCCACTGGTGAAGAGTGCACACACACTTGCTTACTGGAGAAAGCAAATGGAAGCCACACTGGACTCTGGCCACTTTCCCACCACCGCCCTGGCACATACCCCAGCCTGAGCCAAGAGCTCCTTCGGGCCCCACTGGCTTTGCAGTGCCACTCCACACGGGGCGAGAGCTGCCATGGACAAGCAGAGCCCACGCTGGTGATGGAGGGAGGCAGCTCAGAGCCAGTCAGCTCAGGCTCCAACTGGCATCTGAATGGGGTAAGGATGGCATGCGGCACCTCAGTGGGCAATGCACCAGAAGCGGTCCAGCTCTCTGCCACAGCCCACACCAGAGCCACACGGAGTGGCTGCTCCAGCCAGCCCTTCCTGGTTTAGGGGCAAGGGTACTGGTGGTGGGAGAAGGCAGACACAGTCAGAGGGAAGTGACTCAGCTCAGACTTGACCCTCAGGACTCCGCTCAGCAGCCTGGGACCTGACTTTGCCCCCAGGAGAGCAGAGCTGGCCACTAAGGATAGGGGAGCCCTGGCTCTTGCTCTAGCCACTCCATCTCAGGCCCTTCTTCCCAACAACTGATAGCTGCCAGCACACTCTGGGGAGACACGACTCTGCTTACAACAGATCCAGTTCTCCCACCAAAGCTAGTGGGCACACAAAGACTATACAAGGATGCTTCCACATAAGGAAACACTTTCAAAACCATAACCGCCACTGTCCCCTAATTTAAAGAGACAGAGAAAGAGTAGACAACATGCTACTAAAAACCAATGGGTCAATGAAGAAATAAAAGAGGAAATCAGGAGATACCTCAAGACAAATGAAAATGAAAACACAACTTTCCAAAATCTATGGATGCAGCAAAAGGGGTTCTAAGAGGGAGGTTTACAGTGATACGAGTCTACCTCAAGATATAAGAAAAATCTCAAATAGACTGCCTAACCTATTATCTAAAGGAGTTAGAAAAGAAGAAGATGAAGTCTAACGTCAGCAGAAGGAAGGAAATAATAAAGATCAGAGAGGAAATAAAACAGAAAGCCAGAATACAATGGAGCAGATCAGTAACATCAAGAGCTGGTTTTTCTAAAAGGTAAAATTGATAAATCTTTAGAAAGGCTAATCAAGCAAAAAAGAGAGAAGATCCAAATAAAATAAGAAGTAAAGAAGGAAAAATAACAACTGATATCGTAGAGATATTTAAAAAATCAAAACAGAATACTACAGCTATATGCCAACAAATTGGACAATACAGAAGAAATTAATACATTTCTAGAAACATAAAACCTTCCAAAACTGAACAAAAGAAACAGATATTCTGAATAAATCACTAGTAGTGAACATGAATCTGCAATGAAAAACAAACAAAACACAAACAGAAACTCCCAGTAAACAAACTCCAGGACTAGACAACTTCACAAGGGAATTCCACTGAACATATAATGAAGAGATAATATATATTCTTCTCAAACTATTTCAGAAAACTGAAGAGGAGAAAAAAGAGAAAAGCTTTCTGACTCTGAAGTATAATGCAAAGCTACAGTAATCAGAGCAGTACAGTAACGGCACAAAAACAGATCAATAAAACAGAACAGATGGCCCGGAAATAAACCCTTGCACTTACGGTGGGGTCTTTTTTATGGTATTCTAAATCTTTATAAATGAGTGTTTAATGAGAAAAATGCAGCTTCCTTTTGAAATACATTTAAAGATATTTTTCCTGACTAATAATACATTTACATTTCACCAGAATATTTATCGCAATGCTTTAATTTCAGTATTTTTGACAAAACTGACTAAAACCAAGGTTATTACATAACTGGAGCCTCAATCTGAAACAATCTATGACAAAGGAGGCAAGAACATACAATGAGGAATAGACATTCTCTTCACTAACTGGAGACGCAAAAACTGAACAGCTGCATAAAAAAGAATGAAATTAGAACGATATACAAAAAAAAAAACACACACCTCAAAATGGTTTAAAGACCTTAACACAAAACATGAAACCATGAAACTCTTAGAAGGGAACATAGGCAGAACACTCTTTAACATAAATATAGCAATTTTGGGGGATCAATCTTCTCAGGAAAAGGAAACATAAGCAAAAATAAGAAATGGGACCTAACTAAAGTTAAAAGCTTTTGCACAGCAAAGGAAATGGTCCAAAAAAAAAAAAAAAGGCAACCCATGGACTGGGAGAAAATATTTTCAAATGATATGACTGAAACGGGATTAATATCCAAAACACTAAATAGCTCATACAACTTACTATTTTAAAAAGTTTTAAAATTGGCAGAAGATATGAATAGACATTTGTCCAAAAAAGATATACAGATGGCCAACAGGCACATGAAAAGATGTTCAACATCACTAATTGTCAGAGAAACACAAATCAAAAACACAGTGAGACATTACTTCACAGCTGTCAGAGTGCCTACCATCCAAAAGTGTACAAGTAACAAATCTGGTGAGGATGTCGAGAAAACGTGCCCTAGAGCACTGTTGGTGAAAATGTGAATCGGTGAAGCCACTATGCAAAATACTACAGAGATACCTCAAACACTAAAAACAGAACTGACCTATGGTCCAGCAATTTCACTCCTGGGCATATAAATGAAGAGAACAAAAAAAACTTTTTGGAAAAGATACATGCACCCCAATGTTTGTAGCAACATTATTTACAATAGCCAAGATACAGAAGCAACTTTAGATGCTTTCACCAACAGATGAAGGGATAAAAAGGATGTGATTACATATACACACACATACATACTACAAAATATTTGCCATAAAAGAATGAAATTCTGCCGCTTGCAACAGCATAGATAAATCACTAAGCATAGTGGGTATTATGCTTAGTGAGATAAGTCAGACAGAGAAAAACAAATACTCTATGTTAACACCTAACATGTTAAATCTAAAAAACAAAAGAAATGTATATAACAAAACAGAAACAGACTCACAGATACAGAGAACAAACTAGTGCTTCCAGTGGGAAGAGGGAAGTGGAAGAGGCAAGAAAATGGTATGGGATTAAGAGATACAAAATATTATGTACAAAGTAAATGAGCAACAAAGGATATATTGTATAGCACAGGGATATATATAGCCATTATTTTGTAATTACTTCAAATGGAGTAAATACATACAATATTGAATCGCTATGTTGTACACCTGTAATGCAATCTTGTAAGTCAAGTACACCTCAATAAAAAGTATAAAATTGCCAATGATAGTAATAATACTAATAAAAATTTTAAAAGATTTAATACCTACATTGGTATTAAGAATTCACTTACTTGTATATTAAAATATAATGATATTCTTATAGCTATTAGGGCTTCAAACATCCAGTTAGATCTAAGATTTCAATTTCATGGTTTTTTCCATTTTTTATACCAAAAATTCTTTTCTAAGACACTGACCTGCACTTCTATTGCCTTCCTATTATGTTATATAAGGCCTTCTAGGTGGCTCAGTGGTGAAGAATCTGTCTGCTAATACAGGTGACACAAGAGATGTGGGTTTGATCCCTGGGTCGGGAAGATTCCTGGGAGAAGGAAATGGCAACCCACTCCAATATTCTTGCCTGGAGAACTCCATGGGCAGAGGAGCATGGTGGGCTATAGTTATTGGGTCACAAAGATCGGACATGACTGAGTACATATAAACAAAAATCAAACTCATCAAGAAAAATGCACAAGTATACATCAGTTCAGTTCAGTTGCTCAGTCATGTCCGACTCTTTGCAACCCATGGACTGCAGCATGCCAGGCTTCTCTGTCCATTGCCAACTCCCAAAGCTGGCTCAAGTTATTGTCCATTGAGTCTGTGATGCCATCCAACCATCTTATCCTCTGTTATCCTCTTTGCCTCCTGCCTTCAATCTTTCCCAGCATCAGGGTCTCTTCCAGTGAGTCACTTCTTTGCATCAGATGGCCAAAGTATTGGAGTTTCATCTTCAGCATCACTCCTTCCAATGAATATTCAGGACTGATTTCCTTTAGGATGGACTGGCTGGATCTCCTTACAGTCCCAGGGACTCTCAAGAGTCTTCTCCAACACCACAGTTCAAAAGCATCAATTCTTTGGTGCTTACCGCTCTTAACAGTCCAACTCTCACGCCCATGCGTAACTACTGGAAAAACCATAGCTTTGCCTGATGGACCTTTGTCAGCAAGTACACATAAAATATACATACAGTATATGTGTATACAAGTATACATAAAATATCTTAAATCTTTAACAGCCACCAGCACCTTCCTTGGAGGAGGCAATGGCAATCCACTCCAGTACTCTTGCCTGGAAAATCCCATGGACCGAGGAGCCTGGTAGGCTGCAGTCCATGGGGTCACTAGGAGTCAGACACAACTAAGCGACTTCAACTTTCACTTTTTACTTCCATGTACTGGAGAAGGAAATGGCAACCCACTCCAGTGTTCTTGCTTGCAGAATCCCAGGGACGGGGGAGCCTGGTGGGCTGCTGTCTCTGGAGTCGCACAGAGTCGGACACGACTGAAGTGACTTAGCAGCAGCAGCAGCAGCACGTTCCTTTATTCTATTCTGAATATACCTTCTATTCTTCATCTATCGACCTTAGACTTTCCCAACACAAGCTGCGACTAAGTGCAAAGACCCTCAGCAGAAGCCATAACACCCCACCGTGAACTCTGCTAAGCTGGTTGGTGAGGCAACCTTTACACTGTCAGAACTTCTTAATGGAAATTATTTTACCATTGATTGTTCTTGGTCCATAAAAGCTTCATGATCTGATGCTTAGAACAATTAAAAGATAAACCTATGCTGCAATTCTCAGTTGAAATGAGATGATAGAGCATTTCTACAGGCACTTATCTGCTTAGCGGGCTAGAGGACTTGAACTCCCATTTCTAATGGATGTTTCCCATCGTGTTGTTTTTCAAAGATGCTTGAGGACATACTAATAAAGCTGAGAGAATTACATGTAAAGGATTTACAAAAAGAGATAGAAAGCACACAAAAATTAAAAAGTAGAAATATAGAACATATCAGCATCTTAACACAGCAGAGTACTTTATTACTACAGCTCCTTTCAGTTCAGTTCAGTCGCTCAGTCGTGTCTGACTCTTTGTGACCCCATGAATCGCAGCACGCCAGGCCTCCCTGTCCATCACCATCTCCCGGAGTTCACTCAGACTCAAGTCCATCGAGTCCATGATACCATCCAGCCATCTCATCCTCTGTCATCCCCTTCTCCTCCTGCCCTCAATCCCTCCCGGCATCAGGGTCTTTTCCAGTGAGTCACCTCTTCGCATGAGGTGGCCAAAGTACTGGAGTTTCAGCTTTAGCATCAGTCCTTCCAAAGAAATTCCAGAATTGATCTCCTTCAGAATGGACTGGTTGGATCTCCTTGCAGTCCAAGGGACTCTCAGGAGTCTTCTCCAACACCACAGTTCAAAAGCATCAATTCTCCGGTGCTCAGCTTTCTTCACAGTCCAACTCTCACATCCATACATGACTACTGGAAAAACCGTAGCCTTGACTAGACAGACCTTAGTCGGCAATAAACACTTCAATTTAATATGGAGGGACTATTGCCTGCTTTCCCTTTATTTTTTCCCCCTTTATCCTTTGTTACCCTCCATTAGCTGTGCTACCTGTCTTGATGGATTAAGTTGACTTCCCTGAGTTGTTTACTGAGAAAGAATTCATCCACTTAAGACCTATACTTATGATATATAATTTTATTTCAGCAAATGTCTCCTTTAACTTGCTTCTATTGGGAATTTGAATTGTTGTGTAATTATCAAGCACTTGGGTTTAAATTTTCCAAGAATAAAAACCGAATACAAAAGCTTACAATTAAAGGTGTCAGAGAATGCAGTGTGTTCAAACTCTTATTTTCGGATTAGTTACCAGGCAAGATAATATATAAAATACTCACACATGCTCACACATCTTTAATTCTTTAGAAATCAAAATTTCTTGATTTAATTTTATGCCACAGCTGTGTAAATATTTTTGCATTAAAATTCAAATCAAGATTTTAAGCAGAATTGTTTATTCTTTGTCATTATGAGCAGAGTCCTTGGGGTTGCAAAGAGTCGGACACAACCTAGCTACTGAATAACAACAAAATGGAAAAAGTTGTTGTTTTTTTTTCTCCAGCTTCACTTATTATTGGTATCACCACACAAACTTTTAGGACTATTGTCATTTGTGGGGAAATGTCTATCACATCTTTCAAGTATATATGCTATAAATACAGGAGTTCTAAAACTGTACACACAATTCCTGTGAAAAGTTACCAAAGAAGCATGAAAGGGCATACTCACAGCTCAGTGTGTGTGTGTGTGTGTGTGTCTGTGTGTGTGTGTGTGT
>SJYC01020842.1:0-19842 GCA_006408675.1 Madoqua kirkii
AGGACAGTCTGAGAAACTATCATATCCCAGAGGAGGCTAAGGAAACACAGCAACTATTAATACATGTAACATGGTAACCTAAATGGGATCCTAAAAAAGAAAAAGGAAATCAGGGGAAAACTAGTAAAATCAAAATAAAGTTTGGTTAATAGTAACATACCACTGTGGGTTTCTTAGTTGTGACAAAGGTATCGTAGTAATTTAAGATGTTAACAATAGGGAAACCAGGTGAGAAATATGTAGGAAGAACTTTTTATCATCTTTCCAAGTTTTCTATAAATATAAAATTCCTCTAAAATTATTTTTTTTAAGAAAGGTGAAATGAAGAACAGCATCTCCTTAGGACCATATACAGAACTAATCATTTTAAGGGGAAGACCCGTGGAATTTTGGGTTTTCCCCATATGAGGAAAAAGAACTCATATATATTTTAATAAATTTGTCTTGGAATCAACACTAGCCCTCTAGAACTGTGGACCAGAATGTGAAATGTCAGTTAAAGTTTGACCTTGAATAACTTGGGAAGCAAATCCGTTAAAGATTAATTAAACTAGATGTGAAGGTATTTGAAAACTGGTCTACGCGCTCCATGGTAAAGGAACTCAAAATGACATTTATTTAAGTTACTAAATTTGGGGTAATGGTGGGGAGAGTGGAATGCAGAGGGAAAAAAAGAATTCCCTGGGTAAGGGGCAAGAATTTCTCTCAATCAGAGTAGGAGCTATCAAGTTCAATGTCACTTCCCTGGGAAGGCTTCCTGGTCAACCAGACTAGGTTAGGTCTCTTAACTCCAACACTTCTCATACGACTTCCTCCACCTGTAATTTATTTACTTGTAAAAGTAATCATCACTGTCATCTTCCTCAGAACAAGAATTTGCTCTTTCACTTTTAAGACATAGTTCAAATGAGTCAGAGGGGTTATCACAGCATAGCAGCCCACCCAGACCTGAGTGAAACCAGATTAGGTCATCATAGTCATAATAATCCCAAGTTGCTCAGTTGTGTCTGACTCTTGGTGACCCCATAGACTGTAACCTACCAGACTCCTCCATCCATGGGATTTTCCAGGCAAGAATACTGGAGTGGGTTGCCATTTCCTTCTCCAGAAGATCTTCTCAACCCAGGGATTGAACCCAGCATTGTAGGCAGATGCTTTACCATCTGAGCCACCAGGGAAGTCCAAGTCTCATAGTCATCATAGTCTGCAGCTAAGATGCAATGTAATTCAACCGATTAGTATTTTTTTTAATCACGGAAGTGAATTTTATTTATTTTTGCAAAGTTACCATCAGTTCAGTTCAGTCACTCAGTAGGGTCCGATTCTTTGCGACCTCATGAATCGCAGTATGCCAGGCCTCCCTGTCTATCACCAAATCCCAGAGTTCACTCAGACTCACATCCATTGAGTCAGTGATGCCATCCAGCCATCTCATCCTCTGTTGTCCCCTTCTCCTCTTGTCCCTAATCCTTATCAGCCTCAGAGTCTTTTCCAATGAGTCAACTCTTCGCATGAGGTGGCCAAAGTACTGGAGTTTCAGCTTCAGCATCATTCCTTCCAAAGAAATCCCAGGGCTGATCTCCTTTAGATGGACTGGTTGGATCTCCTTGCAGTCCAAGGGACTCTCAAGAGTCTTCCCCGACACCACACTTCAAAAGCATCGATTCTTCGGTGCTCAGTCTTCTTCACAGTCCAACTCTCACATCCATACATGACCACTGGAAAAACCATAGCCTTGACTAGAAGGAACTTTGTTGGCAAAGTAATGTCTCTGCTTTTGAATATGCTATCTAGGTTGGTCATTACTTTTCTTCCAAGGAGTAAGTGTCTTTGAATTTCATGGCTGCAGTCACCATCTGCAGCGATTCTGGAGCTCCCAAAAATAAAGTCTGACACTGTTTCCCCATCTATTTCCTATAAAGTGATGGGACCAAATGCCATGATCTTCATTTTCTGAATGTTGAACTTTAAGCCAACTTTTTCACTCTCCTCTTTCACTTTCATCAAGAGGCTGTATTGGTTTTTAAATAAAATTTATTGGAGGATAATGGCTTTACAGTGTTGTGTTGATTTCCGCCATACAATAATGTGAATCAGCCGTAAGTATACATATATCTCCTCCTCCCTCAGTAGCTTCCCTCCTACCCGCCTCCCCATCCCAGCACTCTAGGTCATCACAGAGCACTGGGCTGAGCTTCCCGTGCTATACATCTGCTTCCTATCTAGCTATTTGTACCTACTTCTTTTACACATGGTCATGTATATATGTCAATGTGACTCTCTCAGTTTATCCCACTTTCTCCTCCCCTGCTGTGTCCACAAGCCTATATCCTGTTGGGATGTTATGGTGCAGGATAACTATATCTTTCGACTAAAATAGGCATTAATTAGATCCATCATATGTACCCAACTTCCCCACAAAGACACCGTTACAAGATGTAAATAACCCAATAAGTGGTTATCCCACCTGAAGAAGTATAAAATAGAATGCAGAGGTTATTATTTATCTACTTGACATGAACCTTCTTTCAGTGGTCAAAAAAATAAAACGTTTTTCTCCTTCTTCCTCAAGTCTCTGGGCAAAGTTTGGTTCAATCTCAGTGGCTACTCTATAAAGCCTTTAACATTTTAAAATGTGGTGCAATTAAAACAAAACTAAACAAAATCCCACCCTCCTGATTTTAGCTTCTAATTTCCTTCTTTTATTAATAAGGGTTTAGGACAGGGAGCTTTAGGCAAAGAGCGCCGGTGTCACCCTCAAGTGGCAGCTTCTTCAGCCGCAGAGCCCCGGAGGAGTTACAGGGTTATGATACAGCCCATGCCCCAGAGCGGGAGCAGAGGGGCCGGAGCCCTGCACCCAGCTCACGCTTTGACCAGAAGGGAGGCCTGCCCTCACAGAGAGTTATAAGGCCTCAGCTCGTGTCTGGAAAGTCACTTGGGGCCACTGAGAACCATCTGCACTGTCGGGACCTTTGGAAAGAGGGCTGTGCACAAAGCCAGTATCAATCAGAGCGCTTCTGCCAGGACGACAGCAGGTGAGCGGCACCACGCGCGGGTGCTGTGCGTAGCCGCTCACTCGTGTCCCACTCGTCACGACCCCGTGGGTATACAGCCCATGCCCCAGAGCGGGAGCAGAGGGGCCGGAGCCCTGCACCCAGCTCACGCTTTGACCAGAAGGGAGGCCTGCCCTCACAGAGAGTTATAAGGCCTCAGCTCGTGTCTGGAAAGTCACTTGGGGCCACTGAGAACCATCTGCACTGTCGGGACCTTTGGAAAGAGGGCTGTGCACAAAGCCAGTATCAATCAGAGCGCTTCTGCCAGGACGACAGCAGGTGAGCGGCACCACGCGCGGGTGCTGTGCGTAGCCGCTCACTCGTATCCCACTCGTCACGACCCCGTGGGCTGTAGCCCGCCGGGCTCCTCTGTCCGTGGGATTCTCCAGGCAAGAATACTGGAGTGGGTTGCCATGCCCTCCTCCAGGGGATCTTCCTGACCCAGGGATTGAACCCAGGTCTCCTGCACTTCTGGCAGATTCTTTACCACTGAGCTGCTGGGAAAGCCCCAGGCAGAACCATTACTGAGCACAAGTAAGTTCTGTTGCCTTCCTCTTTTTCAGCACTTTGAGGGTACCAGAAATCTCCTCCAAGATCTCCAAGCCTATGTGTCCACTAAAAAAAAAAACACATTTGAAGCGGTGCCTCTCACCTTTTAACAGGCGCAAAAGAGGAACTGGTCAGAATGCAGATTCTGACCCCCTAGGTCTGGGTTGAGCTCTGAGATCTTGCATTTCTAACAAAGCTTCCCAGCAGTGCTAATGTTGTTGTTCACAAGACCAGAAAGCAAAGAGCACGAATCTAAAGGAAACTCTTTTTAAATTCTAATCTAAAGGAAAGTAATTCTGTGTTGAAAGGAGTTTTATAACTAAGATTAATTCTCTAAATATACATTCAGCATCCATCCAAGGGAACCACAAAGAAACAACAGACTAGTAAATTAGATTAAATGCTAAACACAACCTGAATTTAACACACAGGGATGCATTACTAACTCAGAAAGGTTTCACATTAATTAACCTAATAGGTAATTTTATTTAGCCATGGTTCACTGAAATATACCATTGTGCAATTAAAGCTAGTGCAAGCTGATGCACAAGGTGGCCATTTATTTATCTTACTTTTCTCTGCTGGAATATGTTATATAATTGCAAAAGAGAACAAAGAGGTTTCTTTCCCTATGAGTTTAGCTTCTAAAAGATGAAAGACTTTTTGTAACAAATGGTTTTTTGGTTAAACTTGCAAGAAAATTTATGCCACATAACAAATGTGATCTTTTCATGTTGGCATTTGCAGTATTTGAAAAGTGAAAGATTAAAAAATTACAGCCCACGTGCCCTTGGTGACTACTGAAGGAACTGAATTGATTAAACTGTCACTCACCATTTACTGCGGTTAGTGCTTCATTAGGTACAGATAGGCACAATACATCTAGTCAAATACTTCTATGGAGTACTTAGCTCTCAGGGAATGAAAATAAAACCAATCCAAACACCAGACTGTGGATAAAAGCCCATCTCAGAGAACCTTCAGTTCAAAACAACCAACTTTCTCTATATGGGGAAGCTTTAAGATTTATTTTTCAAACTGGGAAGCAAAATTCTACCTCTAAGAATGCTACTTATAAAAACCAAATAAAAGCAAAGAATGAAGTGTGTAAAGTAAGGTAGTTCAATGAAGCCGAAGCCCAGGGTGGCCCGCTGCTGACGAGAGAGGAGAGATCAGGCAACGGTTCACATTGAAATGGTCCACTGAAATAAAACTGACCAGAAAGATCTAGAAGCCTGGCCACCTTAAAGTACCAACTGGCAACACTGTTCGTGACGTTACAATGATGATTTTTGCTCACACATTTTAATATGCATATTTCTATGTCAATAATATTTTAGTGTATTCCAGTTCACTTATATGCATTTTAGTGTATGTGGATGTGTGTACATACATACTTTTTATATGTTTGTGTATAAATATATATATTCAATATAATATAGAAATGTATACTTAAAATACATATACTTACATACATATACATATATTTAAATTGGAGTATAATCGCTTTACAATGTTGTGCTGGTTTCTGATGTACAACGAAGTGAATCAGCTACAAGTATACATATAACTCTTCTCTCTTGAATCTTCCTCCCACCCCAGCCCTCCAGATCATCACAGAGCACTGAGCTGAGCTCTCTATACTATACAGCAGCTTCCCTCTAGCCTTCAGTTTTACACATGGTAATGTCCGCATGTCAATCCCACTCTCTCAACCCGTCTCACCTTCCCCTTCCTTGACCCCTGTGTCCATCTGTCCATACTCTACGTCTGCCTCTCTGTTCCCGACCTGCAAACAGGTTCCATCTGTACCATTTCCTAAATACCATATTATGCATTAATACATGATACTTATTTTTCTCTTTGTGAGTTACTTCACTCTGCATGATGGGCTCTAGATCCATCCACCCCTCTACAAATGATCCAGCTTTGTTCCTTTCTATGGCTGAGTAATCACAAAGCTGTATTTTTGCTTTCTGGTCCAGTCACCTCAGCCAGAAATCCAGGAATCATCTGAAACACTTGCCCTTCCCTTATCAGTCCCACTCAATCAAGTTCTCACCTCCTATTTCTAAAGAGTCCTTGATTCTGGTTTCCACCCACTTTCCCCCTCTCTCCATTTTTTCCTTTTTCTCTATCTGCTTCTTAAACTGTCCCTCTTCCCTACCCACAAACATCAGCTGCTTCACTTCTTGGCGGGGTATTTTTGTTCATGACCTGGCCAATGTGTCCTCAGCCCTAGCTCTTTCAATGGCTTATTACACCATTTTTCCTTCTGATCTTGAAAGCATGGAAAGGATCTTTCTCATCTTTATAAGCCCCAGGACCTAACCTGGTGCCTGTGACAGAATTAAGTGTTCAATAAATATCTTTCAAATAAATGAATTGATGAATGAATTAAACAAACTATTCTGAGGAGTGCACAGAAGCAACTGAAATAGAGATAGGAATTTGATTTAGAACCAATATCACCATATGAAATTAAATAGAAAAAAAATCAGTTCAGTTACACCAAAATATCTAAACCCAAATTTCATTTATGTCACTCCAAAGGAATTCCAACCGTCTCCATGGAAACCTCTGGTTCACAGTAAAATTTATTTGATTGCTAAAATTTAGAGACAGAGGGGCTTTACAGAATTCCTAAGATAATGCTTTGATTTTTACATGCAAGTAAACCATATTACATGTTTAAATGTCAACCCCAGAACCTGAAAATGTGACTGAGAATCCTGGGTCAGTGAGCATTAAGCCACACTGCCTCCTCAATTAGGACAACGTGTTTTTATGCAGTTGATCTGGTCACATTAAAAAAGAAGAAACAGAGATGGCAAAATTCGTTCTTGAGCCTGGTAACAAATGCTGAGAAGGATAAAGATAAAATCAAAAGGAAAGCCTTCAAAATTAAGGTCTGGATAGGAAAAAACAAGAAAAACTATTCTTAAAAACTGAAGTCTATCACCGTTGATAGTGTACAGAAAATAAGATGGGGGTTCAAGGATATTTGAAAGTTGAAAACAGAAGTCCATAGACAATGAAAACTCCAGAGATTAAGTCTTAAAACAAGAGCCACAGGTTACACAGATAACTGGGAATTTCAGACTAGTTATATCTAGAAACCAGTAACAATCAATACAAAAACGTAAATAAGAAAGCCCCTTACTGAGGACTACAATAGGGGGAAAAAATGTAAAACTCAACATATTGCATTGAATAGCTGAGAAATATTATTTCTTATACTATAGAACCATAAAGGAAGAGATAGATTCCATTTGATTAGTCATTTAAAATTCTACAACTGAGAGCATGTCTCCAAGGAATAACTGTAGACCATGCAGGACAAGAGGAAACCAATTAATAAGCTTCACACATCTTTAATTCCTGTTTATATGACAGCTGAGGCAGAACAAGGAAGTCATAAGATTTCTCCCTTCAAATGTATTAATCACCCTGAATAATGTGGGGAATTAGGAAAAAATTATTTGTAGGCAATTATCTTAAAGATCAAAGTAAATGACACATTCAAGCAATCTTTTTAGAGAAACTATATCTAGCAAAACACAAGGAGAAATCACTGCTGAAATCGTCATGTAAATTGCTCTCCTGAAAGAGAATTCTGAACTTCAATTTACAGAGTGTTAAGCTGATGTATTTAGGTCTAGTTATCAAATGGCACAGCTGGACTTGGACAGTCAATGGTTAAGAACCTTGGAATGAGCACTACTTATATATACAACTAGATGGATGGTACTTGACAATGAAATGATTGACAACCATCTGCTATGACAACCGTCTTAGATAATATATGGAAGACCCAAAGGCAGAAACCTTCCCACTATAAATCCGAATCGTCCAATTTTTGGTGAAGTGTGTGGGCTTTTTGGAATATACTCAAATACTTGCCCTGGAATGTGACTGTGCAGATTAGACACTGCATATAATGTGAGTGATGTCCCCTGGAGTGGTATCATGCTCAGTACTAGAGAGTACTGCTTGAGGGCAGGGACCAGGTCCTTTTCACTCTTGAACCTCTGGACATTCTGTATGGTTTGTTAAATGAATGAATGACTAAAGATAATCACAATGTGTAAGGGAGATCTTTATGGGAAAGGGGCTACTCTGGGATTCTAGAAGCTCTTTTTCCCTCTGTGCCCGTACCAACCAGCTACTATGAACTGAACAACCAAGAATCTTCAGATTTGGGAGGCAGGAGTATATAAAATGGCCATAAAACTAAAATAAAATTATGAATTGATATTATTAGGTAGCTAAAATTCTGAAACAGCTTCTAAATTAAACATGTTAGGATTAAATGTAACAGACAAAAATGTATACAGTTGATATAATAAAGGTTTTTCAATTTGTTGAGTCTACATTAGGCTATGAATATATTCTGTCTTCAGAAGCAAACGTGGTGAAAGCTAGCTGTCAAGGAAGAACCACTGGATCATCAGTGAGAGGGAAAAGAAACGGTCTGCCAAGCTCTGCAGACAAGGCAATTATGTGAACATCTCATTCTTGGAATTGTACTGTCTCACATGGAAATCTCACATGGAAATCTCACATGGAAATACAGAGAAATATAAAATGCTATAGCAAAAGATGAAACATCACATATGTATAGGAAAACAGAAGCTACTCAGATCTGGTCCTCAGTAATTACTAAGTCCCTTAGACTTCCCTGGTGGCTCAGATGGTAAAGCGTCTGTTTACAATGCGGGAGACCTGGGTTTGATCCCTGGGTCGGGAAGAGCCCCTGGAGAAAGAAATGGCTAATCCACTCCAGTACTACTGCCTGGAAAATCCCATGGACAGAGGAACCTGGTAGGCTACAGTCCATAGGGTCGCAAAGAGTCGGACTCGACTTCACTTTTCACTCAGACAGCGTTTGTTCCTTAGACAGACTATAATTAAACTTTGTTTTATATTTTATTGGAATTTATAGCAGGCTCTTTCTTGGCCACTAATAGGCTAGTTAAATTTGATTTTCTTTTTCAATTATTGTACTATTTATTTCTTATCAATAAGAATCTAAGGACATTACATTTGACGAGCAAAACTAAAAGAGAAACTCAAATATTCAAGTTTATCAATTACATAATATAGTCTAAAACTAAGAAAGCTACTAGTATATTTAAGTTATATTAATTCATACAGCAGAATACCAATAAATGAAAATGTGATTTCTAATTAAGTACATGCTAGATAAAGTAGTGTCTTGAGTTAATTCACAAATGTCATAACCACACAAAGTCCCCATTTTTGTCCTTCAATGAACAGCTCTGACACCTAAATCCCTTTACCAACAACTATGTTTACACAAGCTCCTAGCTTCTCTCCAATCACATTTCCATTCAATCATATCTTTCTTGTGCATGTAAGTTAACAGGCTACCATTTTACCCTTATTGGATTAGAAACTTTATATGGACTGGAACACTTGCTGAGTTATACTAGTTGTTTCTATTTGTTTTAATAGTAAGCTCTTGTTGGATTCACACCTGCCGTTGATCCAAAGAGCTGCTTGTAATCGCATCTCTCAATTTATGGAAAATTTTTTCTTTTAAAAAATTATCACTGCACTTTCTATTCCTTTCTATCATTAGCTTGTCAAAAAGTACATGGCTCTCTTTTCATGTTTGTTTTCCTAACAAAGCTGTCACGACTGCATTCACAGTTAAATGGCAAGGATTACAAATTTCTTCCACCACATGAAGATGCTGGCAGTCAAGAGGCTCCTGCCTGCCTTCCAACTCATCACCACTTGCAACTCAAATCTGTACCCAAGAAAAATCATAATTTCTACAGGACAAGGACCTGAGCAGTTAATTGCCCATAAGTAAAGCTGTCGATATTAAATTAACAAGAGTAGGACATTTAGTAAAATGTACACAAACCCTGCTGTCCTGCCCCGCAAAGTGAATGAAGCGTCAGTTAAGGAATAACATTTTAAACAAGGATAAAATAGATGCAGGAGATGAGACAAAGGAGATGTGGGTTCACATCTTTGGGTCAGTAAGATTCCCTGGAGGAGGGCATGGCAACCCACTCCGGTATTCTTGCCTGGAGAATCCCAAGGAGAGAGGAGCCTGGCAGTTACAGTCCACGGGGTCACAAACAGTTGGACACAATGGAAGTGACTGAGCATATAAAATAGATGAGGAGACACAAGAGGATGAGAGAGTTTTTTTCAGCTGTGAACACAGGTGTGGCTATCTAGGCAGACCATAAGCAGTTATAACTGCCCAGATTACAGACAAAGCATTCAAGTACAGCAGTTAACAAAAGGCACAGGACTTGGGGACTCAGTTCTAGAAAGGGTGACGCGAATCAACATCTGGAAATAAGGTGGCGGATTCAAAGTGTGTACAAAGTAATTAACCCACATGCCTTCTCTGACCCTTTCTCACCCAATCCACCAGCGAGACACCCGATGTTTATCATCTGGAGAAATTAAATCCAAAAAGGCTCAAATTGAGGATAAGTGGGGAGAGCAGGGTGAGGCAGAGCTGGAAAGGGGGTAATTAAGTAAAAAACATGTTTAATTGATCTATGCATCTATTGGCACCAACAGAAAAAGACACAGTCAAAGCTCACTTTTGGAGACTTCCCTGGTGGTTAAGAGTTAAGACTCTGTACTCCCAGGGCAGGGGGCACAGTCCTTGGTCAGGGGGCTAAGATCTCACTTGCCAAATAGTGCAGCCAAAATAAATAGATAACAACATAAACAGCAAAGCTCATTATCAAGCAATTTCAGAGTGCCAGGGTTAGACAAAAGAACTTGATACTTTCCAGAGAGAAAGTATAATGACTGTAAACCTGAAGGAATCAACTTTTCAGCAGCAAAACCAGAAGCTCTGAAGAAATTAAATAATACATTCAAAATTCTGAGGTTGGGGGGAACTCATTACATTCTCATCCAAAGTATTATCAGTCATGTGTGGGAGATGAATAAAGACATTCAGAGAAAACCAAGAATTTGAAAACTTGCGTCTTTCATATATTCTTTCTTAGGCAGCTAAAGGAGGAAGACAAGGAACCCAGGGAACAGAGAATCTGATCAATGAAGGTCAGAAGGAAAAGGAATGGAACCCAGGACAGAATGAATTTACTACTTATAGAGGTGTAAGAATGAAGAAGGCATATTGAAACACTGAGAGGCTAGTAACAGCAGGAAGTCATCATCTGCCTTATAACTCACAGCCATTATTGACCCTAGGATCAAAAAGGTCACTGAAATCTACTGACAGCTACGGGAGCTTCCCCAGTGGCTCAGCGGGTAAAGAATCCCCCTGCAAGGCAGGAGACATGGGCTCGATTCCTTGGTTAGGAAGATCCCCTGGAGAGGAAAATGGCAATCCACTCCAGTATTCTTGTGGAGCCTGGTGGGCTACAGTCCGTGGGGTCAGAAAGAATTGGACATGACTGGGCACGAACATGATTCACAGCTAGATCCTTGACAGAGGTCTTTTCTCACAGAAATTATAGTTAGCCATTCCCAGAAATATGGTTTAAAGCAGGGAAGAAGTAAGGATGAACATCCAATCCTCTCACATGCCCTCTGCCTGAACTCAGTTGGAAACCAGCAGCGAGGGCAGCTTGCAGGAGGTGTTCCTTAGCGGCCAGCCATCCAGGACAGAGGTCAGGGCAGAAGGAGAGAGCAGAGGTGGCAGGAGGCAGAAAATAACGAACTAAGGACCTGGAGAGCAGGAGGGAGAGGAAATGGAAGTCCTAAAATGAGAGCCGTTCAGCGGTGCGAAGGCAAGAAATCACACGGCCAAGAGAGGAAGCTTTTAAGGAAAAGCATGGGAAAGGGAGATGTCAAGACAATTAAAAGGGACTGACAATTTGCTGATGCTTTGGAGCATCTGGAAAATATTTTTCATGTGTAACTGACAAATCTTTTGTGCCTATAAATAACAGCAGGGACAAAGGCAGCTAAACTAATAAAACATCAGAGACAATTAGAAAGTTTAAGGAAAGCAAAACACTGTACAAGAAAGGATACATAATCATGAATACTACGTGACTTCACCATGAACAATATGCACATCTTAATATTTCAAAATGTGATATAAATTCTATATTGACACAGTGAGATGAAGGTGGAGTGAGGGAAGGTTGATGGAAGGAAGTTAAATCTTTGTTTACTATACACCTACTTAGTGAAAGTGAAAGTGAAATCATTCAGTCGTGTCTGACTCTTTGCGACCCCATGGACTGTAGCCTATCAGGCTCCTCCGTCCATGGATTTTCCAGGCAAGAGTGCTGGAGTGGGGTGCCATTGCCTTCTCCAGAGGATCTTCCTGACCCAGGGATCGAACCTGGGTCTCCCGTGTTGCAGGAAGGCACTTTACCATCTGAGCCACCAGGGAAGCCCTACTCAGTAGACATGTCTAAATGAGTAAATGAATGGGTAGCAATATAATTATTTAAGACACACAGAGACAGATCCTGAGTTGAAAGTAGTAGCTGCTTCTGAGAAACAGGATTAGAGAGTGAGAGGGAGGGGGCAAGAAATGGTTGCTCATTGTAATTGCGGCAGCCATTAGCTGCTGGTTATAACTGATGAACTGAGGGCAGGAGGAGAAGGCAACAGAGGATGAGATGGCTGGATGGCATCATTAACTCAATTTGAGAAAACTCTGGGAGACAGTGAAGGGCAGGGAAACCTGGCAGGCTCTAGTCCATGGGGTTGCAAACAGTTGGACACGACTGAGCAAGTGAACAACAGCAACTAATGTAGATTTAATTATCAAAGTCTTCTGATTTGGAAACTGAAGGGAAGAGTAGTTAAGGAATTTTGTCAGCTATATTCACACAGCTAAGGAGAGGCAGAGTCAGAACCTAATTAGGGCTTTTGATGTGTTTTCTACCATAATACAGTCTCCTTAAACAGCAAACCACTGCTAGTTATCAGGAGCAGAGAATCGACTTGTAAATGAAAAAAAAAATGCACAACTTACAAAACATAAAAAGCACTAGTAAGCATCCAGTATTTTCCAAACATTGAGCACTAACATATATTTCCAACTTAAATGCATGGGTGCACACACACACACACACACACACACACACACACGTAACATTAGACCATCCTGGGCCAAATTTCTCTCTCAGTCTCTAGACACAGTGTCTTAATCTCCCTAAAACCAAATACAGAAGCTTCTAATTCTTTAATATATCCCACAGCGCCTGTCCACAGCATACTTTAATAGAAATGCAAAATATTTAGCTTGGCTGATACACCATTTTCAACATTTATGGAGTCGTATATTTCTTAAAGAAGTTCCCATTTACCCATCTCTTGCTGGTCTCATCAACCAGTGAGGCAGCTAAGTGTACCAAGGGCAATCTTAGTAACACGGAAGTTAGTCATCGCAATTGGCTATTTAAGAGTCATCCAATGACCATGCTAATGTATTGAGTTCTAATATAGTGAGTCCTCTAGTGCGTCTTGGATTTTATAGGGCTGTTTGATCCTACACTCCTGCTTCCAGAGTAGTATATATTTTGGAATTTTATGTCAGATTTTCAGTTTTCCCAGTCGTTCTCTCAGTCAGCCTAACAGTGCGCACTTCCGTTCAATTCTTTCTCTTTAGGTATCTCACACACGCCCTTGACACTTAATTTACATCTGCTATACTGCTTTGTGAACTCAAATCAATAAAAATATCTGAGGTAAGCAAACAAACAAAAAGTCATCCAAACACCAGTTGCGGGCAACCAATTACTTTGCCAACTCTGATGCAAATAAGGGAAGTTTTATTTGTTTTTAAAATATTTAGTAGTGAAATACACATACAACATCTCATTTTACATGCTGATTCAGCTGACCCATTATATAACAAGTGATCAAATACATTCCTTGAAAACATACATGGATTATCTCTCTTACAAACACACCGGGATAAACAATATAGATGTAATAACCATAACCACACCAAACTTTTGATAGGATAAGAGAACTGGTTTCCCTCAGCATTTGAAAACCGTCACTAAAGACAGCACTTTGGCAGCCACTCCCCAATGTCATAACAATCTCATACGAGAGAACTGTACTTTTGGAGATAATTTGTTACAAAGCGACGGAACGCAACTTTGCAGCCAGCTTTCCTTTGGTGTGAAACAAGCAGTCAAACGCACCGTCTCTTCTGACTACCAGCGTTTAGCAATTACTGCTCCGGTGCTATGAGTAGGATGCCCACAAGTCACAATTAAATGCCCGTTTTATACACACTGTCCTAGCAGAATTATTATTAACTCCAAAAGGTATCCCGGTGTCGACAATATACTCTATGGTCACCCTACTTTTAAAGAATTTCAATAGTAGAAGGGGCTCAGAAACCATGGTTACCACCAGGATCCAGCTTTCACCTCTCTCCCATCCCCAACACCCACCTGACTACCTCTGTTCTGTTTCTGTGGCATTGCCCTGTCTGTGGCAATACCAATAAGTCATTTGGATCATGTATTACCTAAGCAGCTCTCAAGAGCCCTTAAAGAGATGTTACTTTGGACAGTGACTAATCTGAATCCTCCTTGGTCTTATGATCTGATTAATTGGAAAATGTTAAATAATGTGAACAGTTAGATGACTTTATGTAGCCCATGAAAAATTCTCATTTTTACCAGCCTTCTTTTTCAAATAGATACATTTATTTTAGCAGAAGTGGTAAATGAGTATTGGTTAGGAGTTGGGAAAATACTTGCCAGTATAGATATTAGTCCCACGAAAATGTATTTAATCCAATGAGTCAAGTCTTAACTTTATTTCAAAAAGCTCCACCCTGAATAAAATTGAGAGGCAAGTCATCCACTTGGTTTGAAGCATGCAAAGGACCCAACATGACTCAGAGCATAATCTAAATTCTCAAAGAGGTATTTTACTGACTTGTGTTTTGGAATCACTTTACTAGTAGAGTCAAAAAAACACAATTGCTTATAAATCATCTTAGGAGACTATATAATATGTTTTAGGGAGAAAAGGTTTTGGAGTAGGTTAGCTGAGTTTGAATGCTGACTCTATTTACTAAATCTATGACCTTTATTATTCTATTTAGTCTCTCCAGGTTTTGCTTTCTTTCACTTTATCATGAAATAGTAGGTAAGTAATTAAAATATATAAGAAGAATAGAAGATCTTATTTACAAAGCAGAAACAGAAACACAGATAGAACAAACATAAAGATACCAATGGGGAAGAAGCGGGTGGGATGGATTGGGAGACTGGGATTGACATATATACACTATTGATACTATGTGTAAAATAGATAACCAATGTACAACACAGGGAACTTGACTCAAGGCTCTGTGGTGACCTAAATGGGAAGGAAATCCCCAAAAGAGAGGATATACGTATACAGGCAGCTGATTCACTTTGCCATACAGTAGAAACCAACACGACATTATCAAGCAACCATACTCTTCCAAAAGAGAGTATCAGGACAAAATAAACACTGCAGATTTTTTTTTTAATGTATAAAGGAGTTTAGAATACACTTTGGGTCCAAGAAAAGTATCTTTTATTATTACCATTGTTATTACTAATGCTAAGACTTTATTATGATTACTACTAGCCAATTACTCAAGATATTTCTCACGTGGAACACATTTCTTTTCTGGGTGGGCACTACAGTAGGATCCCTTTATGATTCTTTATTTTAAAACAGTGGTAAACAAACCTGAGTTCTTAGGAAACTTTATTACATAAATTTCCTTTGTTCAGGAGAGACTCTTAAGGATGAAGGCAGAACTCTGTATTGCCAATATGTATGGTAATTAGGCTTCTTTAATAAAAAGCAATGCTAAATGGCCTTATAATACTCAATAAATAGGCAGCTTCTTGTCTGATATATGCAAAATCAATTTTGATGCAGACATTTTTCTATATATCAAGATCAGTACAGAAATTTTTTTTCTAACCACCCAGCTGTTACAATGTTAAATAAATTGATTTTAATCCTAAATCAGAGATGTAATAGAGAAAGGGTGATTTAATATGCAATCTCATTACATTTGACAGGCTTATTTACAAATGACTTGCCCCACATTTTGACAAGCATCGTTAATATGTTAATTAGCTTTGAAAAAGATGATGAAAAGGGGAGACTGACATGCTATTGGGGAGCACAGAATCGACACAAGGTGGTACCACTCACTATATCCTGTGGCCCCTCCCAAAAGCAACATGATCTTGATGAGATATTTATTAGCTACAGATAATTTTGTCATCCTATGTTAAAATAAACAATCCCAAGTGACCTACTGCTTTAGAAAACAAACGCCATTCTAAATATATTTATGAGCTTCTATAAAGCAATATAAAGCTTGTTTAGAGCAATGACCTGACAGCTAGAGCAGAACTCCTTGGCTAGGGAGGGACCGCATAGATAAGCTCATTGGAACATCTGCACTTCTCTTAATGCGGTTTCCAGTACTTGGTAAGCCTTTTTGGTTTAGAAGCTTAAAGATGATTTCCTATGCCTGGACTTAAACAAAGAGTTATAAAATCCAAGAATTAAGGGAAGTTATACACCAGACAAAGTCCAATTTGATTCCTTTGCTTAAGTCCGCTCCATGGAGGCAGTCAAGGTACCAAAAACTACCTTTCCTGATGGTTCTCAAACTGCCCAGTGTATCCATACATCACCAACATGCTGGAGACCGAGAGCAGTGAATCAAAACGGCAGAGCTCTGCTCTCCATCACTCACTGCCAATGTTAATGCATAAGCGTCTTCATTAATATTTTTATTGCCCGAAGCTATTTAAACAGAACACTGGAAATTGTAACACTGGGTAGGGATCGTTAGTTTTTAGTTACTACCCTGCTGCCCCAGGATGGTAAATGAACTGTAAAACCAGCCTGAAACCACTGCCACCTGCCTCCCCGCTCTTGTCTATGGGTTAATATTTGCACTGCTCTCTGGTGCAGCTGAGCCAAGACTCAACCACAGTCCCATTTCTAGATCTTTCAATATCCAGCATCAAGGTCACCAAGGATGCAAAACTCAGTGCCCTGTGGACTTTTCTCTGACTGGAAAAATACATACATTTTACCTGGAAAATAACAACACGGCTGTTAAAAAACGGCCTGGAATGAAATCAGATTCAGAGTGACAGGCATAGCATAGACATAACTCAGGAATGAACAGCCAATAATGTGAGAAAGTGCTCCAACACAATACATTTATTTTTTGTTTTTACGGCAATGAATAATCTTGGCATGCAGACAAAAGGGCATTTGGTGTCTACTATTTCATATCAGTTTCCCCCCCCACTCCCTTCCACTTAAATTATAGTTTTCTTCTTAGGCTTCACTATGTCTCTGTTAAAGCAAATTGGCAGAAAGCAACCACACCTTCCTCCTTAAAAAGATACCAACAGGCACACACATGTGAAAGAAAGAAAGGCTGGGGCTGGGGGCAGTGGAAAGACACAGACTGGACATCAGACACTACATGTCAGAAACAGACATGTTAGCAAGTCGTAATCCATGTAGTTCTTTGCTCTTTACAGAGCACTTTCAAAGCTTTGGGGAAAATTAGCCACTAGCTTATAAAAAAATAGCTTCTCCCCAGTCTAAGGGTAGAGCTTGAAGTGCCCTGCCAAGCAACTAAGACAAGACTGGCTCCAAGTTAAAATGTTTCCAAACTATGTTCTGTTCGCAGAGTCCTTGACTGACCTCATTGAAAGACAATCTAGAATTCCTGTTCTCAAAAAATGGAGAAAAACACTCCCTAACTCAAGAATATTAAGTAATGATTATTTGCATAGCCAACTTGCAACTGTAAGGGCAGGAAGGAGAAAAGGAAGGAGACAGTAACTGATATTCAGATGGATGCATTCATTGACCTTTATTTCCAATCTTTTCTTCCATTACAGCTAATGACCAAAATAGCTGTTTTGTTCAAGCCCCTGCTTAGCTCTGGGGAAAAAAAAAAAAATCTAACTGTGTAAACAATTGTCCAAAAAAAAAAAAAAAAAAAGCCAGGAAGTTTGATGTAAAAAATGGATTAGCTCAGCTGCTTAATGATAGATGGTCATCTTTATTCTCAGTGTTTTGGAGCATGCATTTACAATGGTATTAGATTTGTTATAAGGCATTACAAAATCTATGGCAATAGATCTTAGACTGTTTGATGACCCAGATTCTTTTATAGCTCTACTGAAAGCTAGAGATCTACACCTCATAAAAATAAATATACCCATGTGTACATGAAATGCTGTATAGATTTCCAGTGGCTTCACAGATCCCCAAATCCCATGTCTAAGGGAGTTGCTGGAATCTAAATTAAGTAAATCTATACTGTGCTTTACATCAAGAAACTTCATTGTTTTCTCCCCATAAAGCGTTTGGATCAGAAACATCAGGGAAGACAGCCAGGCCACATCACAGCCTAATTAACTAAAAGCCAAGATTACTGAGGGTAGAGCGGTGAAGTAACCACATGGCAAGAAGGTAAATGGCACACGCGGCAGCTTTACTGAGGTCATAAACATTTTGTGAACATGTAGCTGAATTCTGCATGTGGGGCATCATCATTCACGGAAGATGATTCCTGCTATGAAAAAACTATGTGCTATATGAACTGTTTTACTTTAAACACAACTGTGAGTTTAGAAAAGAAATTTTTCTATTAATAAATGATGTTTTTAACATTCACTATTAAGCCTTCCCTGATAGCTAAAAAGAAGATTATTCCCTTATTTGAACTAGATCATATTAGACTGGAAACTCATTAAAGTTTACCATTAATAATAATCATACATTAAATCTCACAGGTCTTTGGGCCTCCTATAACAGATTTTTAAGTTATGCTAAACCATTGTGCAGAACTGTGACTCTACTGGAATTAAACTTACTCTGACATGTTTAAAAAAGTGATTGTTTTATTTCATCTTGACTAATTGGCACCAACAGTTTTCAGGGGTATACTGTACCAAATTTAGTACCTTACAGTTATAGCAAAATGTTCAGACCATTTATCTGAATTTTGCTGTGAATTTAAACATGCTTCTACTACTTCCAACTCATACTGCTGTTTGGAGATATATACTCCCTTGTTATAAAACAAAGCCACAAATTAAGACTGTTAGGGAGAAAATCACTGAACTGACAGCTAGAAAAATGTCTCTGCCCTTGTCCATCAAGAACCATTACCAGACACCATCTGTAAGAGAGCCCCTGATTAGGGAACATTCCCAATTATGTTTTCAAAAACTCCAGTGGTATTGCCACACACCGGCAAACACTCCAGTACCATTAATCTTCATTCAGACTGTTAGGATGTTTGTCTAGGCTTGACCCAGACCAAGCACTATGGATAAATTAGCTAGAGTAAAGCTCCATTTCTCACCACATGTCAAGGCAGGTGGAATATTCTGTCGAGCCCAGGAGGACATCTGGAGGTCTGTACCACAAGGTAACCACTTCATTGGAGTATGTGTGGCTAGGGACGGATTTTGCTCTTGCGAGACCTGTGGGTTACAGGGAACAAAAGAAGTTTAATAGACATTAATGATCAAAGTAATTTAAATTTGGATGTTCACAGTTTTAAAAGGTCAAACGTGATATTATAATACAGAATCATGAATGCAATGTCAAAGTTATGCAAAAGGTTGGGGAAAGCATATTTTGCTCTACCTGTTTCAAATACATGCTAATAACCAATGAATCCTTTATGTTTCCTAATAAAGCACTAAGAACCTAAAAAAAAATCCCCAAAGAGTAAACAAATAATTCATAAACTATCAGATATTATACAGAAGCTTAGAAATCTCCTGGCTTTCCAAAGATTGTTTCATGGTACTTTGGTTCTGACAGTTAAAAATAAGTATTATAAGAAAGAGTTCCAAGACTGAATAACTTTGAGAAAAGATGGTTTAAAAAAGTAAAACAGGTCTGTATACTGTGAGACTTCTCAGTGCCCTTAATTTTTTCTAACATGTAGTATGAATCTGAAAGAAGAGAATATGACTCTTTTCTCAAAGGTTTTTTTCCAAAATTTCTTTTGGTGTCAGTATTCTGTCAAACACTGAGAAATGTTCATTCAGGAGTGTCATTTGAAACATATAAATAAACAATTATAAAGGAGTAGTTAATAAATCTGGTACATGGAGATGAGATAACATGTAATAAAATTAAACTTTTCTAAGAATGTTTAAAAATTGGGAAAATGGTCAAAATAATATATTAAGTGATAAATTATGTACAGTTTGACGTCACAATCATAAATACC
>SJYC01020845.1:0-13253 GCA_006408675.1 Madoqua kirkii
TATTGTTGGAATAATTATAGTATTATGCCAAATGCATGCTTTGTGCTTAATATGAAAGAAGCCAATGTATAAAGATGAAATTATCATATATACATAATATTCAAAATAACCTATGTTCATTAATTTTTTAAATTTTGAAGACAGATAATAAATGGGAGTGAGATGTATGCGAAAGTTATTTCTATTTTCTCCCTAACCCACCTAGAATTTTGTAAAAACGGGGGCGGGACAATTTCTAGTCTTATTATAGATAATGTAAAAATATGAAGATCAGTGGATATGCTAGTGCTTATAATATAGTGGCAAAACTGAGGAGAAATTCTTGAGCAGTTACAATCTGCTGGGTACTCGAAGAGTTTTGAATGTGTGATACCACTTAATCATTAAAATAACCTAGAAAGTAATATAATTGCTGTGCACGAAATCACTTCAGTTATGTCCAACTCTGAGACCCCACAAGACTGTAGCCCGCCAGGCTCCTCTGTCCATGAGATTCTCCAGGCAAGAATACTGCAGTGGGTTGCCATTCCCTTCTGCAGGGGATCTTCCCAACCCAGGGATTAAACCTGGTCTCCTGGGTCTCCTGCATTTGCAGGTGGGTTTTTTACCATTAGCACCCCCTGGGAAGCCCGAATATAGTTGTTAGTATCACAGTTAAACACAAAGGAAACTGATTACCTCTGGCCATAGGGTAATAAGTGGCTGTGCTAGGCTTTGGATGGATGCAGGCAGTGTGACTGCCTCCTGGGAAAGACTGGGAACCTGGGGACGTCCTTGTGCCTGAGCTGCACATGGGAAGCAGCACAGACTGACTGGGCTGGAAGCCCCCAGATGGTGACACGTCAGGCTTGTGACAGAGGGAGAGGACAGGGAGGCAGGGGACACTGGAAAGAGAAGTGAGGGGAAAACACAGCTAGTTCTACTGAAAGGAGGTTCCAAAAACATAAGTAAACTCAACAGAAAATGACTGATGCTGTCTAGAGAGCCTCACATTTGTTCTTTTTAAGGGCTGAGTAATACTCCACTGTGCATATGTACCACAGCTTTCTTATCCATTCACCTGCTGATGGACATCTAGGTTGTTTCCATGTCCTGGCGATTATAAACAATGCTGCAATGAACATTGGGGTACACGTGTCTCTTTCAATTCTGGTTTCCTTGGTGTGTATGTCCAGCAGTGGGATTGCTGGGTCAAGAGATGATATGGGGTGGGAGGTGGGAGGGCGCTTCGGCATTGGGAGACTGTGTACACCTGTGGCTGATTCATGTCAATGTATGGCAAAACCAATACAGTATTGTAACATAGAATAAAGTAAAGATAAAATTTTAAATAAAATAAAATAAAACAGAGAGCCTCACAGAACAGTCAGACAAGCCCTCGAGGCAAAGAGACATTTGATCAAGAGAAACGGATCAGAAGTTCGAGTTAGGCTCTGATTGCCGAAATGAGAACAATTATTATCAGCCGCTTTGTCTCTTAAAATGGAAATTGGCAGAAAGCAGTGGCCCTAGAAATGGAGTAGTTAGTCAGAAGGCTGTGATAACTTGGAGAGTAACAGCTAGAAATTCAGTTTTGTGGGGCGGGGACATTATTTATCTTACAGGAACCCAAGGCCCATGTTTTCCTTCAGAAACCTCAAACTTGAGTACAGTTAAGCTAACCTGAAGAATATGTAGTAGCAATACCTAAACAAATAGCTCTTCTGGGGTGTCCTTACTGAAGGGAATTTTAAAAACATGCCATGTGATGAAAGTAGGCTACTACACTCGAACTAAGAGGTTTTTCTGTTTTTATAAGGGTGAATGTCCAACTAAATGAGTTCCAATTAATGAGGTAATCATCGAGCCAATGCCAAGGGGGAGGGGAGTGGTTTGGGCTACACTAAGTCCTTATGAAACTTCTAAAATGTTATGGTTGTTGCCTGATTTTTATGAATTATTTTCTCTCACTCTTACTTATTGCTTTTCTCTTTTCCTACTCTTTGAACAGAGGTCAGAAGGCAATGGCACCCCACTCCAGTGCTCTTGCCTGGAAAATCCCATGGACAGAGGAGCCTGGTAGGCTGCAGTCCATGAGGTCACTAAGAGTCAGATATGACTGAGTGACTTCACTTTCCCTTTTCACTTTCATGCATTGGAGAAGGAGATGGCAACCCACTCCAGTGTTCTTGCCTAGAGAATCCCAGGAATGAGGGAGCCCAGTGGGCTGCCATCTATGGGGTCGCACAGAGTTGGACACGACTGAAGCGACTTAGCAGCAGCAGCAGCAAGTTATATTTTGGAGTCTCAACGCTATATTACTCACTATAGGACTTCAGACATTGTCATTAGAAGAAAATGTTTATGAAAAGACATGGACATTATTTTGATGATTTTAACTTTACTTGGATGATTTCAAAACATGTTTTATGACACCCAGTGACAATCCTGGTTGTCCTGATACCAGAATTGGGCATTACGAATTCAGAAATCATGGCATCTAGTCCCATCACTTCATGGGAAATAGATGGGAAAACAGTGGAAGCAGTGTCAAACTTTATTTTGGGGGGCTCCAAAATCACTGCAGATGGTGACTGCAGCCATGAAATTAAAAGACACTCCTTGGAAGGAAAGTTATGACCAACCTAAATGGCATATTCAAAAGCAGAGACATTACTTTGCCAACAAAGGTCCGTCTAGTCAAGAATATGGTTTTCCTGTGGTCATGTATGGATATGAGAGTTGGACTATGAAGAAGGCTGAGCGCCAAAGAATTGATGCTTTTGAACTGTGGTGTTGGAGAAGACTCTTGAAAGTCCCTCAGACTGCAAGGAGATCCAACCAGTCCATCCTAAAGGAGATCAGTCCTGGGTGTTCATTGGAAGAAATGATGCTAAAGCTGAAACTCCAGTACTTTGGCCACCTCATCTGAAGAGTTGACTCACTGGAAAAACCCTGATGCTGGGAGGGATTGGGGGCAGGAGGAGAAGGGGACAACAGAGGATGAGCTGGCTGGATGGCATCACTGACTCGATGGACATGAGTTTGAGTAAACTCTGGGAGTTGGTGATGGACAGGGAGGCCTGCATGCTGTGATTCATGGATCGCAAAGAATCAGACATGACTGAGCGACTGAACTGAACTGACTGAATACAGAAATAAACTTTAAATCTCCAAAAGGAGGTAGACTGAGCATTCAGGGACTATTTTAAAGATACATTAATTGCATAAAAGAAATGTATATCACAATCATTGTGGAGATGAGTCTTACAGCTTTTGTTCTGGAAAGACAGCTGTTCTCTACATTCTTTTTTTTTTTTTTAAGTACTTATTTATTTGACTCCCCCAGGTCTTAGCTGCAGCACATGGGATCTTCGGTTGTGGCACATGGGATCTAGTTCCTGGACGAGGGACTGAACCCAGGCACCTTGCATTTGGGGTTGAGGTTGAGTCTTGGCCACTGGACCACCAGGGAAGTCCCTATATTATCATTTCTCATTAGAAGGAAGTTGAGGCCTAAGTTATATCCAATCTGCCTCTACTGTTTCAAATCCTGTCCCCTCTTTCTGTCTTTATGGCACTAGCATTTCAGGCCCTCAAACTTATCCTTCTGGGTCTCGAATCTTGGAAAGAGCTCCTCACTGGTTTCCCAGCTGCCAGGTTGGCCCTTCTGAGTCCTTTGCCATAATCTGAGGACGAGACGGCTCCTGATATGTGTGAAAGCTTCCCCTGTGAGCTCACCTGGGACCACTGTTCACAAGCTGTGTGATTTGGGGCAAGTGATTAACTGAGCTGACTTGTAGCTGCTTCACATATGAGATGCACGTGGTAACCCTGCTGGATATTCTCTGCCTCTCCTGACGCATTCTTGATTCTTCCTCCTTCCTGTTCTCTGCTCCCCAGAGGGTGACCTTAATGGGCCTGTAATTACAGAGTCTTAGGTCCCCTGGCCTCAAGCTGGGTTTGGCCAGGGGAGGCAAAGGGATCAAAAATCGCAGAGAAGGAAAAAAAATAAGGTTGGTGTGTATTTTTTCCCCTTGGCTCCTTCCCAGCTGGACAGGAAATGGCCGTGGCTAAGTCCTCTCTTGGAAGGCAACACGCTTGCTCAGTCGGTTCTAGAATGCATTTCTCTCTTAATCCTGCAGGGCTGAGTGGTAAAGGCTTCCCACTACGGCTAGCCTAGAGAGGGCACACCTCTTTAGCCCTGTGAACAGTTTCATACAGAGTTCCTTCATCCACCCCTCCTCAGTCACCCGTGGGAGTCGCCCTTTGTAGGATCTCCGATACAATGACCACACCTGATTCATAGGGTATTTGTATGAATTAAATGAGAAATGCGTGGAAAGTGATGAATAGTGCACTTGGTCTCTAATAACAAGATACATTCCTAAGCGGCACAGTGGTAAAAAATCTACCTGCCACTGCAGGGGGTTGGATCCCTGGGTTGGGAAGATCCCCTGGAACAGGAAATGGCAACCTGCTTCCAGTATTCTTGCCTGAAGAATCCCATGGACAGAGGAGCCTGGCAGGCTACAGTTTATGGGGTGGCAGAGAGTTGGACATGACTGAGCAACTCACACACACACACACACACACATACACACAAATTCAAAATATTTATAAGATGCTTTAATTCATTTATGATGTTCATAAACATGTTAAAATAAAGTATAACAAGGGGTATCATACTATAATGCTATTAATATTCAAGCTACTAGTTAGCAATGTAAGTGATGAACTTATTTTCCTAACAAACTCCATGATGTCACAAACTTTAATATGATATTTAAGATTTAGATCAATGAAACCTCAAGAACTAGTCAATCTCTCCTCCAGGTTTTTAAATCATATCTCGCTCTCTAGTCAACTCACTTGACAATAAGTACAAAAAACTGTTTTATTCATATGTTTATCTACTATATATTATAAGCTCCCTACAAGCAATGTTCATTCCCTATGATTGCCTATTTCTTACCACCACTTCCCCCTTCTTCATCCCAACATAAACAGAGTCTCCTGTAAAATGTAAGACAGACAAGACTACCTAAAGCATATTCAAGGGCTTCCCTGATGGTTCAGTGGCAAAAAATCTGTCTGTCAACACAGGAGACACAGGTTTGATCCCTGGTCTGAGAAGGTCCCACAGTCCGCGGGACAACTAAGCCTGGGAGCTGCAACGACTGAAGCCCACGCACCCTCAAGTCTGCACTCGGCAACAAGAGAAGCCACCACAACGAGAAGCCTGCTCGCGGCAGCTAAACAGCTGCCCCGCTTGCTGCAACTAGAGGAAGCCTGTGCACAGTAGGGAAGATCCAGCATGGCCCAAAGAAATAAAAACACTGAACTAAAGTGCATTCAGACAGGGGATCGATTTGCCTCTACTTACTAGAACCCTCGCCTATGAACTGCACGGCTGCTGTGTGTGAAACCAGCTTAGATCCCAACTGTATCAACCGCAAGGGACTCTGATTCTGCATGGCACCTTAGCTGCCTCTCACAAAGTTAACTTAAGCATGGAAGGAGGTATGTGCAGAGCTGAGAGTTTTTCAAAAAAAGCAAAACAAAAAAACCCTTGATGAGCAGAAGCACAAACACTCATTTCAAAGCTTCCAGATGTTTAGTGTTACTGACAGGAAGAGACCTGTATTTACCTTTGAGGCTGACTGTTCCTCTATTCTAAGAAATCCAACAATGGCAACTTCTGTTGTATAAAAGTAAAGCAAATCCCTACCCACCTTTCTGGGGCAAGCAGTGAAATTAACCTGCTTCTTGATACTTCAAATGCAAGCTATCAAGAAACCTCAGGGAAGGGCTTCCCTGGTGGCCCAGTGGTTAAGACTCCACACTTCCACCGTAAAGGGCGTGGGTTTGCTTCCTGGTCAGGGAACTAAGGTCCTACATACTGCATGGTGCAGCCAAATAAGAAACTCAGGGAAGTATTATTCCAGGCAGAAGGGAAAATAAGTGCCAGCATTCTAAAGTGGGAGAGGGCCTGGCATAAGGCAGGACTGGTGAGGAGGCCCGTGTGGTGGGCCATGCACTCAGCACACGCTTTGGTGCACCCACCTTCCCAGACCCTCCCCATATGCCTTCTCACACGTCCATGCCACTTCCGACATGGATGTCTATTCCAACCCACCCTCAACTACTTCCTGAGCCCCACATCAGAAGTCACTCCCCCCGGCCATGGGTCTCCACAGTGGTCCACCGCACCTCTCCCTGGTCACTCAGCACTAGACCTGGCAGCACCACGGTCACTGAGGAGTGACTGCCCTATGGAGGGTGGAGACCATGCCTGACGCCTCACAGTCCCCAGGACCAGCCTAGACGGGGCCCGGAATGAGTAACGTGTTCGCAGAGGTGGCTGGTTGAACTGAACTTGGAACTCGCTGAGCGTGTTTCCAAAGTAAGTTTCAGAAAGTGATCAACGGCATTGTTCCCCTATGTTTATACACACAAAGACTTATGTGCCTGGATATCTGCTGTGATGCTGTTTATAATAAAAGGCTAAAAATAACCTCAAATTCTAGGAGAAAACTAGCTAAATAAATTATAGTACAAAATGCAGCTGATGAGGCCATTACATCTACATGTACTAATATGGAACCAACAATGACATGCTCCTAAGAGAAAAGGCAAAAAAAGAACAGTGAACAAGACAGAAAAGCATAAATATCATACAACATCCCTTATATGCGTAATCTAAAAAGAAGCAATACCAATGACCTTACGAAACAGACTCACAGACTTCTGAAAGGAGCTTATGGTTGCTGAGGGTGGGGAGGGGGAAAGAAAGGGGGAAGAATAGTTAGGGAGTTTGGGATAGACACGCACACAGTGCTATGGTTAAAATGGATAACCAACAAGGATCTTCTGTACAGCACAGGAAACTCTGCTCAGTGCTTTAGCAGCGTGGATGGGAGTGAGGCTTGGGGGGGAATGGATACATGTAAGGCTGAACCCCTCTGCCCTTGAAACTAACCCCTCTCACTTGAAACTATTACAACATTGTTTGTTAACTGAGTATACCCCAATACAAAATAAAAAATTTTCTTTTATAAAAGAACAGTGAGCATGATATTTACTATTTGCAAAAAGAGAAAGGTGCTTATACATGCATATGATGTCTTCGAAAAGAGACATAAGAGACAGGTAGAAGTGACCTGCCTGTGCGGAACGATGGAGATAGGAGATAGAAGGACACTGTTTTCACTAAACGCCCATTTTTCCCTCTTGGAAGTACCTACTACTGTTGTGCACATGTTCCTACTGAACAAAAATACTGGTTTTTAAAAGAGAAACAAAAGGGATCAAATAAGTCCTCACTCAGCCCTGTGCAGTCTTAGCGGCCCCGTTTTCAACTCCACCCTAAGATTTCAGCCTATTTCTTATACTTTATAGCGCTGGTCCTAAAATAGTCATGGGTTGTAAACGACAGGCTTTCCTCGTGCCACAGGAGAACTGATGGCTGGTGGCAGTGAGTTAATGACTGGGTGGAACAGGCAGAAATAAACTATTATTTAGATATTCTCACCACTACAACCAAGCTGCCTTCTAAAGCTCTCATCTGTCTGCATAATAGCCAGTTTAGCTACTAAGACCAATGATAAGCTTGCATGAGTAATGTGAATCATCAGGCAATTTTGAAGTTAAAAAAAAAAAATCTTCCTTAAAGGGAAACATGCTTGAAAGTATAGTACTTAGAATACATTTATCTAAGATGAAAGTGTCAAGACTGCCGGAGCAGCTAGGATTTTTAAATTTTTACAGCTCAGGCCATGAAGGTTTCACTTCTACATCCAATTAACCCACCCAAAGGCATGGCACTCTCTAAATAACCCAGGACTCACGGCAGTAAGAGTATCAGGTAGATTTTGGAAAGTCTGAATCAGAATCAGTAGCCCGACAATCTATTTATCCTCACTTGTCAGCACAATCACACATGCTAAGTTTGAGAGGACCAGGAGTGTTCACAAAAGACTGCCGTGGTTTTAAAAGAGCTGTCAGTAATGAAATGTAAACTCATCTTGTGCTATACTAGACAACTGTCTTATCCTTTAAGAATTCAAGACAGAAACCTACCATCTGAAGCACATGTCCTTTTTAGAATCTGTTAAATATACTTTAAATATCCCCATCTTGTCAGTCCAAATAACTTGTTCTTCAAGGCATTTATCTTCACCAGTGAAGCTTTATTTGAAAGCTTACAGTGTAACTTAAGGCATTTTAAATTTAGAAACTTTCTTCCAACCAATTTGAGTTCCGGAGTCTTCCGGAGTCATGAAGTCCTCTCGGTTTTGCTATTTGCTGAATACTCTCTTCTTGATCTACTCGTTCCTTCATTAAACACTTCATTAAAGGAGCACAGAGGGGAAACAATACTTGAGATACATATTTGGAAGTCAGGTACCATTTAGTACTTGTGTGTTGACTGATTAATCTTTGAAATCATGACTGTATATTAAAATCTAAAAGTATGAGACAGTATCTCATGGGCACTGAACGACTCTAAAGTAATACATGCCGTTAAAGATGACACTACAGCAAATACTTGGGCCACCTGATGCAAAGAGCCAACTCAGGGTGGATGGCATCATCCACTCCATGGACATGAGTTTCAGCAAACTCCAGGAGACAGCGAAGACAGGGTCATGTGGCATGCTGCAGTCCATGGGTTGAAAGAGTAGGATGCAACTGAGCAACTGAACAACAACAACATCAAATTTTATGAACAAATGCAGTATATGTTTCTAAAAATATATCTTGAGGGAGTTTATCTTCAAAACAAAACAAATCATCCATAGCTTTCTAAAAAATATATCCTTTACACTAAATCATTTTCTATGAACTTGGGTTTTTTGGTCTTAAAAAATGGTAATTTACACATTACTTACTTTTAAGTAGAAAGGTAAGATGTATTACATAACATTTTTTTCCCAAAACACTTTTTCTATGTTAATGTCCAGTTTTTGAAATGTTCCTATCACGAAGTCACAAATGACTATTTCCTATTACAAATCACTGATTACCCAGCACCTAAGATGCTGCAAAAGACTCCCGAGAGTCCCTTGGACTGCAAGGAGATCCAACCAGTCAATCCTAAAGGAAATCAAGCCTGAATATTCATTCATTGGAGGGACTGATGCCGAAGCTGAAGCTCCAATACTTTGGCCACCTGATGCGAAGAGCCAATGCGTTGGAAAAGACCCTGATGCTAGAAAAGACTGAAGGCAGGAGGAGATGGGGGCGACAGAGGATGTGATGGTTGGATGGCATCAGCGACTCAATGGACATGAATCTGAACAAATTCCGGGAGACAGTGAAGGACGGGGGAGCCTGGTGTGCTGCAGTCCATGGGGATGCAAAGACTCGGACATGACTTAGCGACTAAACAACAACTCCTATAATAACCCATTCTTCCTCAACGATGTGTGAATTAGTAAATTAGGGCTGATTTTATTTTTTTATATAATATTACTAGGCTTTAACTTAAAAACTGGTAAAGACAATATAACATTATAAACTTGGACTTTGGGCAAAGAAAAGATACTATGACAAATGTCTTATGTTCAGAGGCTAAAACTCCAGCCTGGAAAGGCGTTCCATCACAGCCTTGTCTGTAAGTATGCTCAGTCATCCCAAATGGCACCACTGTTCTCCTGCATCAAGCTCTTGAACCCTGAGGACTTGGTAAGCTCTTCATATGGTTGCAGAACACTCAGAAAACAAGGGCAGATTATTCACTCAAAATCAAGGAACTATGCCATTCAGAGCAGCAATACTACAAGAAAATACAGCATGACATATGTTAAGCATTTGTAAAGATTTTGTAGGTTGGTACTATGATTTACAATGTACAATCCAGGTTTTAGCTTTTGGTACTAATTTCAAACAACTCTTTTTTCATTATCTCTTTGTTACTATAAAAAATTGAATAAAGTTAATTTATTCTAATTATGCTTTGCGCGGTGTTGGCGTATCTCATATATTGGACATTTTCAGAAATAGTAACTTCTAAAAGAGAAGTATGGTAAATTAAAATGCTACAAATTATTTTATTAACTAATGTATTGCTTTGAAAAGCTCACTGAACTAAATGTTTTATTACCAGCTCATTGGTTATATTAATAAGAAATACTGAGTTTGAAAGGTCTAGAGCATGGGTTGACAAATTACACCACATGGACCAAATCCAGTCACATCCATTTCTTGAAATACTGTCTGTAGCTGCTTTTCCATTAAAGCAATAGAATTGTATAGCTGTGACAGAGACTTCATGGCCAAAAATATTTATTATCCCTCTCTTTATAGAAAAAGTTGGCTAACCCCAGCTTAGAATTTTTCATAAGACAGGAATTTTCTTTTCCAAGTACTTTTTATTATTCAAGGTCTCTGAGATTGATTAAGGTCTGAAAAAAAGTTTAAAAATAATAGTAAGAAAAGCAGTATTTACTTGACTGCTATAATATCTTTTCAGGTGAGGAAAGTGTTCTTATAACCTCGTTATGGAGGTAGTATTATCATTATATACCTTTATCAAACTCATCAAATTGTAAATGGTAAATTTCATTTTATGTAAAATATAATGCAACAAACAAAATCACTCAAGGATAACATTTGAAGTAAACTGACTGTTATAGATGAAAAAATTTTTAAACTGAAAGGCATTACAAGATCATAATAAAAAAAATAAGCTAATAATCCGATTTTGTGATTTCTGGTAGAAATGTTTCTATAATTTATTATATGAATTATTAAATACAAAACAATGTAGGACTATGAAAAATTATTAACCATTATTTACAATGCCCTACACCTTGGATTATTAAAATCACTTTAATTTGGATGTCAGATACAACATGATTATTCATCCACGTACCAGGAAGTAGATAAGAGAGCAGTAATTATTTTGTGATGAAGACTCTTCCCTTCCTGACAGCACCCAAGCTAAAGTCTCAGAACTGAAAGATTTAAAAGAATTATTTAGCCTGAGATACACAAACCAGACAGCTGTGATAAACCTAGACAGCACATTAAAAAGCAGAGACATCACTTTGCCAACATACGTCCATATAGTCAAAGCTATGGTTTTTCCAGCAGTCATGTATAGATGTAAGAACTGGACCATAAAGAAGGCTGGGCACCAAAGTGGTGCTGGAAAAGACTCTGGAGAGTCCCTTGGACTGCAAGGAGATCAAACCAGTCAATCTTAAAGGAAATCAACCTAGACTATTCACGTGAAGGACTGATGCTAAAGTTGAAGCTCCAATACTCTGGTCACCTGATGCAAACAGCTGACTCACTGGAAAAGATCTGATGCTGAGAAAGACTGAAGGCAAAAGGAGAAGGGGGTGATAGAGGACGATATGGTTAAACAGCATGAATTTGAGCAAACTCTGGGAAATAGTGGAGGAGAGAGGAATCTGGTGTATCCATGGGGTCACAAAGAGTTGAACAAGATTTAGCAACTGAACAATAACAAAATTAAGTTAAACTAATGACCACTTAACAGGACTGAACAAATCTACATTAAAAGAATGTTTTGCAGGTTTTGGGTTACCATGAGGTTCATATATTTCATCATATATAAAGAGATGAAGTCAGTCAATCCTAAAGGAAATCAGCCCTGAATATTCATTGGAAGGACTGATGCTGAAGCTGAAGCTCCAATCCTTCGGCCACCTTTTGCGATGAGCCAACTCACTGGAAAAGAGCCTGATGCTGGAAAAGATTGAGGGCAGGAGGAGAAACAGGTGACGAAGACAGAATGGTTGGATGGCATCACTGACTCAAAGGACATGAGTTTGAGCAAGCTCTAGGAAATGCTGAAGGACAGGAAAGCCTGGTGTGCTGCAGTCCATGGGGTCATAAAAAATCAGATACCACTGAGCAACTGAAAAACAACAGTATATATAAATATGTGTGTGTGTGTATATGTATATATATATGTATCAGTTTGTTTTAAACTGATAGTCACTTAAGTTTGAAGATAGTCTAACAGCACATTTTTACTCTCCACCTCCATGTTTTCTGTTTTTGACATATTTTACATATTCTTAAATAAGTAACTACTCATTGTAACTACAGCTAATTTTATTATTTTTGTCCACCCTCATACAAGCTTTTAAACTGGCAGATTGACTGCCTTTACAGAATATATTTGCCTTTAACAGTGAGATGTTTTTCTTTCATATATTTCCTTATTATTAGCAATAGTCTTTTCCTTTTCTTTTTAAATAATCTATTTTAACAGGAAGATAATTACAATATCATGACAGTTTTTGCCACATATCAACAGGAAAGGCCACAGGTAGACATGTGTGAGCCCCACATCGTGAAACACCCTCACTCCTGCCTCCCCACCCTGTGCCACTGGGTTGTCCCAGAGCACCAGCTTTGCGTGTCCTGCTTCAAGCATCGAACTTGCACTGCTCATCTATCTTACATATGGTAATACAGAAGTTTCAATGCTATTCTCTCTAATCATCCCACCCTCACCTTCTCCCAAACAAATAAATAAAAAGAAATAACAAGTATTGACCAAGATGTGGAGAAAAGGCAACCCTTGTATACAGTTTGTAGGAATGTAAACTACTGCCTTCACTATGAAAAGCAATATGGAAGGTCCTCCAAAAATAAACTATCATACAGTCCAGCAATTCCACATCTAGGTTTTTAGCTAAAGAAAAATCACTAATTCAAAACTATATATGCACCACAATATCCACTGTGGGCAGGAATTCCTTAGAAGAAATGGAGTAGCCATTGAAAGCAACAAAAAGGTCCGAAATGCTTGGATGCAATTTCAAAAATGACAGAATGATCTCTGTTTTCAAGGTAAACCATTCAATATTATGGTGATTCAAGTCTATGCCCGACAAGTAACGCTGAAGAAGCTGAAGGTGAATAGTTCTATGAAGACCTACAAGACCTTATAGAACTAACACCCAAAAAACATGTCCTTTTCATTATAGGGGACTGGAATGCAAAAGTAGGAAGTCAAGAAACACCTGGATAACAGGCAAATTTGGCCTTAGAGTACGGAATGAAGCAGGGCAAAGACTAATAGAGTTTTGCCAAGAGAATGCACTGGTCATAGCAAACACCCTCTTCCAACAACACAAGAGAAGACTCTACACATGGACATCACCAGATGGTCAACACCGAAATCAGATCAATTATATTCTTTGAAGCCAAAGATGGAGAAACTCTATACAGTCAGCAAAAATAAGACCGGGCACTGACTGTGGCTCAGATCATGAACTCCTTATTGA
>SJYC01020848.1:0-17666 GCA_006408675.1 Madoqua kirkii
TCAACCTTTCCCAGCATCAGGGTCTTTTCCAATGAGTTAGCTTTTTTCGCACCAGGTGGCCACAGTATTGGAGCTTCAACATCATCCTTCTAATGAACATTCAGGACTGATTTCCTTTGGATGGACTGATTGGATCTCCTTGTAGCCCAATATTAGTAATAACTTAACACAACACTTGCCAAGTAACAGGCACGATGCTCACTTGGTTTTTCAACTCTGGGCCAAAGTATATACACTTTTGAAATGAGGTGGGTTTAGACTAGATAATGAAGGGTTCCTTCAAAATCCAGAGAAAAATCTAAAATAAAAAAAATTCTGTAAATGTGCATGTCAGATTTTCCTTTCTAGTTATACAATTACAACAGATTTATTTCAACCTTCCCCTTAGAGTTGTCTTTATTCTGAAAAACAAAAAGAACAAAACTTTCTCAATGATATGACTCAGTCAAAAGCTAGATGATGACTTCAACAAAAACACCATATTCTGCTTCCAATTCTTTCAGCAAAATACTTGCATATCGCATTTATTTTGTATTGTTCTTATAATCTTAGTGATTCTCATTACATGCTCATAACTTATTTTAAGTATGTGGAGAGCGTATTGGTAACGTTTCAGAATCTTCCAACTTTTCTCATGCCCTGCTGCCCCATTCTCTTGCTGGGAGCACTCAATTTGGCCAATGCATTGACCTCTTTCACCCACTGCCCATCACCTCACGACTTCTGGGCTGGTTCCAGCACTCTTTTTCCATACTTCGGATGGGCTGCTTGTTGTTCGACTCAATTGATTTCTTTAGCTGACACTTCAAAACTAGAAGAAACACTTCAATTTAAAAATTAGAATGTCAAATAACTTGACAGATATTTACTAGCGAGATGCTCCATTTAAAGTTTGAACTTCTGAAAACAGTTACACTATCTCAGATCTGCAGCCTGGGTTACACACATCAAGGTTATCTTATGCAAACATACAGGCTTCTGTCCAACTCTTTGTGACTCCATGGACTGCAGCCCACCAGGCTTCTCTGTCCATGCAATTTTCAAGGCAAGAATACCAGAGTAGGTTGCCATTTCCTCCTCCATATTTAATAGTATGTGATAAAATGAACTTTTCTGGATTAAACATACTTTTCCAGACATGTAACTGAATTTCCTCAGCAAATTAGCTCTCAATTTTTTTTTAATTTTTTAATTGTCTAGTACTTTATTCTTTCATTAAAATGAAAGAAAGGACTGAGCTTTCTATGATTATCTATTATAATGGAAGAAACCATTCAAGGTGAGAAGGGAATTATTTTTCCAAATTACATATGTCCTTCATTGAATGTTATCTTAATAATTATTCAGTTCAGTTCAGTTCAGTTGCTCAGTCGTGTCCGACTCTTTGCGACCCCATGAATCACAGCATGCCAGGCCTCCCTGTCCATCACCAACTCCCGGAGTTCACTCAGATTCACGCCCATCAAGTCAGTGATGACATCCAGCCATCTTATCCTCTGTCGTCCCCTTCTCCTCCTGCCCCCAGTCCCTCCCAGCATCAGAGTCTTTTCCAATGAGTCAACCCTTCGCATGAGGTGGCCAAAGTACTGGAGTTTCAGCTTTAGCATCATTCCTTCCAAAGAAATCCCAGGGTTGATCTCCTTCAGAATGGACTGGTTGGATCTCCTTGCAGTCCAAGGGACTCTCAAGAGTCTTCTCCAACACCACAGTTCGAAAGCATCAGTTCTTTGGTGCTCAGCCTTCTTCACAGTCCAACTCTCACATCCATACATCATCAGTGGAAAAACCATAGCCTTGACTAGATGGATCTTTATTGGTAAAGTAATGTCTCTAATTTTGAATATGTTATCTAGGTTGGTCATAACTTTTCTTCCAAGGAGGAAGCGTCTTTTAATTTCATGGCTGCAGTCACCATCTGCAGTGATTCTGGAGCCCCCAAAAATAAAGTCTGACACTGTTTCCACTGTTTCACCATCTATTTCCCATGAAGTGATGAGACCAGATACCATGATCTTCGTTTTCTGAATGTTGAGCTTTAAGCCAACTTTTTCACTCTCCACTTTCACTTTCATCAAGAGGCTTTTTAGTTCCTCTTCACTTTCTGCCATAATAATTATTATTAAAGTACATATTCATGACCTCCCCTGGAAACCCCCCTTTTGTTCAGCCCTCCCCTATTTCCAGTCACTACTCACCCCCAAGGGGGCATCCCTATCTTGATATCTAACAATATTGATTAGTTTTTGTCTGATTTGTTGTTTATGTAAGTGGTGGTGGTTTAGTAGCGAAGTCATGTCTGACTCTTGCGACCCCACAGACTACAGGCTCCTTTGTCCATGGGATTTCTCAGGGATCAAACCTGCGTCTCCTACAGTCAGCCTCCTATATTGCAGGTGGATTCTTTACCAACCGAGCCACCAGGGGAGCCTTTTATATAAGTAGAATCTTGCAACACGTATTCTTCTATACTCTTCTTTATCTGGCCTTTTTCCTTTTTATCACTATGTGTAGTTGTGGGTTGTATATATTGATATGAGTGTGCACTATTTGAAAAGTAATAAACCAACACATACACTAAGGATTTTAAAAATCCTTAGTGAACAAGAGGAAAGCAAACTAATATTGAATTGATAGTATTAAAGCACACAAAAAATCAAAATCACAAATTTTTCAAGTATGTCTAACCTTCAGAATTTACAGTATATCTTGGATTTTTCATAGTAGATGGTAAGCTTTTCTTGCTTCCAGTAAATTTTTTAGAAAACATATGCCTTCGACTGCAGTGACTCACTGTCATCCACGATCTGAGAATAAATCAGAGTACCGATGCATGCATCAGTCAGGTCTGACTTTGGCTGTATTTTAAAATGCTTCTTGGAAGGCAAAGGGCAGAAGATAAAGGGAGACCCATAAATAAGGGACATCAGCGACTTCTACACTTACCTAATGCTTATGAAAACTCATGTTCAAGTGTAATCACAGTTGTCTTAAATAGTAAGTGCTGCTGCTGGTGCTGCTAAGTCGCTTCAGTCAGGTCCGACTCTGTGCGACCCCACAGACAGCAACCCACCAGGCTCCCCCGTCCCTGGGATTCTCCAGGCAAGAACACTGGAGTGGGTTGCCATCTCCTTCCCCGTAAACAGCAAGTGAGCACTACCTAATTCTTCATTTCATTACAGTGCTGTTCTTGACATCACATGATTCTTCCATTCTGGTCATCATTGCCAACCCTTAGGGTTCCAGTCATCTCATATGTAGATTTTTAAAAGATATATTGGTGTATTTCAACTCAGTCGGCATTACTTATCTGACTTGCTGCCAACAAATCTGCCCTCATATTGTACAGAACAAAAAATATTTTGCATATGGAAATCTTTCTGCCCAGCAGGTTTCCATCAAGAGTAGAGAATGAGATGATCAGCCCTATATGACGCGTCGGTTCTGCATTTTAAGATGTCTCGTTGCCTCACATGCATGATTTGGCTAAAAATGAACTAACACTTTTGAATTTTCTCATTTCCATGGAGTTTGAAGCTGCCATTCTTAGCAATCAACTCCCCACCACATTGCTTCGATCTGCTTTATGGTGACTGAACAGAGAGACTTCTCATATATAGAGGAGAATATGCTTATTAATTGCATTTTATGTAATTTTCTCTCCTGTTCCCATTTACAACTTAAAATATACAGCTAAGTTTTTAGACAGTTTTTAGGGCAGCAAAACTCTTCTCTATGATACAGTAATGGCAAATATATTACATGGCATTATAATCTGTCAAAACTCAGGAGGTACATCAAGAGTGAACCCTAATGTAAACTATGAACTTTGGGTGATACTGATGTGTTCATCAATTGTAACAAATGTTAACACTCTGGTGGGGGATATTAATAATGGAAGAGGCTATGCATGTGTGAGTGCAGGAGGTATATGGAAATCTTCTCTGCTTTCCATTCAACTTTACTGTGAATCCAAAATTGCTCTTGAAAGTAAAGTCGGTTTAGAGACTTAATTATAAGGCATCACACTATAAAACTCCTAGAAGAGAAAACAGGCAAAACATTCTCCAACACAATTAGTACCAGTGTTTTCTTAGGTCACTTCCCAAGGCAATAGAAATAAAAGCAAAAACAAATAGCACCTAATCAAAGGGACAAACTCTTGTATTGCAAAGGAAACCATAAATAAAATGAAAAGCCAACCTATAGAAGGGGAGAAAATCTTTGTAAATGATGTGACTGACACGGAGTTAATTTCCAAAATATACAAAGAGTTCATCCAGCACAATCAGAAACAAACAACCCAATCAAAAAATGGGTGGAAGAACTAAATAGACATTTCTCCAAAGAAGACATACAGATGGTCAACAGGCACATGAAAAGATGCTCAACATTGTTACTTATTAGAGAAATGCAGATCAAAATTATTATGAGGTACAACCTCACACTCCTCAGAATGACCATCATTATCCCATTAAAAATTAAATTTTACACTGCCGTGTTAATAAAAATGTAAACTGGTACAGCCACTATAGAAAATAGTATGAAGTTCCCTCAAAAAGCTAAAAATAGAGTTGTCATTAGATCCTACAATCTCATCCTGGGCATATATCCTGGGAAAACTCTAATTTGAAAAGACACATGCACCCTAATAATCATAGAAGCACTATTCACAACAGGCAGACGTGGAAGCAACCCAGTGTCCAGCGACAGCTGGATAAATAAAGATGATGTGGTGCATCTATACAGTGGACTATTCCTCAGCCACAGAAAGAATGAAACAATGCCACCTGAAGGAACATGGATAGACTTAGACATTATCACACTAACTGAAGTAAGGCAGAAAAGACAAATACCACGTGATATCACGTACATAAGGAATCTGTTTATGATGCAAATGAACTAGACACGGAAGCAGATTCACAGACAACAGACTTGTAGTTTCCAAGGCGGAAGGCTGGGAGAAGATAGGAGTAACAGATTCAAACTGTTACACAAAGAATGGATAAACAACAAGGTCCTCCACAGGGAACTGTATTCAACATCCTGTGATCAACCAAAAAAATATGAAAAAGAATGCATGTGCATATGTATACACATATAAATTAACACAACATTGTAAATCCTCTATACTTCAATAAAATAAATTAAAAAGTAATAAAGTCCATTTAAAAGCAGAGAAACAATGTAATGCAATGTCGTCATCATCCCTTCTGAATGCAAGAAAACTTGTTAGGGGATGAGTGAGTGGAAGATATCAAATAAGATTTAAATTAATGAAGCTAAGTGATGATTTCATGATCTGAGAGAAGACAATTTTAAGCATCAACATTCCTTTTCAAAAGAGTCATTACCACATCTCTAAAATAATCAGTCAAGGCAAATCATTTTAATTCAAAGGTCAATCAAAGTATTTCTAACATGGAATCTGGATAATCTATTTGATAGACTTTAACATGTATATATTTTGATTTGGATTTTTAATGAACAGCCCCAAAATTAGAGAAAAAAAAAACTTCAAGAAAACTTGTTAGGGGATGAGTGAGTGGAAGATATCAAATAAGATTTAAATTAATGAAGCTAAGTGATGATTTCATGATCTGAGAGAAGACAATTTTAAGCATCAACATTCCTTTTCAAAAGAGTCATTACCACATCTCTAAAACAATCAGTCAAGGCAAATCATTTTAATTCAAAGGTCAATCAAAGTATTTCTAATATGGAATCTGGATAATCTATTTGATAGACTTTAACATGTATATATTTTGATTTGGATTTTTAATGAACAGCCCCAAAATTAGAGAAAAAAAAAACTTTTCTTTGGTTCATATTATAAAAGTTATTCTAAAAATACTCTTTAGTTTTCAGAACTGTATGAAAACAGCTATATTGAAAGCTACACTGTGTATTTCTTAAACTCTTCAAAGGACTTTTCTGAAAGTAGAGTGATACCTCACATTAAATAATAAAGGTATTTTTGCTAACAGAAAATATATTCTAAAACAAAGACACAGTAACATTGAATCCTACAGGCCAAAACAAATGGGCTAAGTTATGTCTAACCTTGAATTTATAACTATGGCTTCAATGCTGAATTTTACATGTAGTAAGTTGCTTCAGTCATGTCTGACTCTTTGCAATCCTATGGACTGTAGCCCACCAGGCTCCTCTGTCCATGGGATTCTCCAGACAAGAATACTGGAGTGGGCTGCCATGCTCTTCTCCAGGGGATCTTTGTGACCCTGGGATTGTACCCCCATCTCTTACATCTCCTGCATTGGCAGGTGGGTTCTTTACCACTAGTAACATCTGGGAATCCCAAATTATATATGCTAATGACAAAAAATAGTTAAAAGTTTATAATTTGGAGACTATCAGGACTGAGGCTCTTATTCAGAGGCTTTATATTTTATCAAGTTGACAGATGCCACTCTTGACTTCTTTTTGTTCTCTACTATTCTCTACATGAATTCTGAGAGGCAGATTACAAACAAACCCTGCACTCACCATGGCCTCTGCAGAGTTACATCTCTGGAGTGTTCTGCAAATTAATCTAAAATGTGATTTATAATAATTTCCTTTCTCAAATCAAGACAAGGAACAGCCTGGAGGAAGAAACTACCAACATTAGGAAGGCCATATTTTTTAGATCTCTGGTGGGAAAGAGACCTGTGTAATTTTACTTGATTTAAACCACAGAACTGTTTAACTCTATTCCTGCATTAGAAAAGCCAGTAAAATAATCCAAGACCTTACATGCTTACATTACAGAGTTTGCACTGTCTTTTTTTTCTCAGAGGCAAATTTAACCCAGCTGTCTTTCCACGTAGCAAGGCTGTGCATGCATGTGGGCACGCTTAGTTGCTCAGTTGTGTCCTTCTCTTTGCGACCCCATGGACTGTAGCCTGACAGGCTCCTCTGTCCTTGGGGATTCTCCAGGCAAGAATATTGGAGTGGGTTGTCATTTCCTCCTCCAGGGGAACTCCTCAACCCAGGGATCAAACTCGAAATCTGCATCTTCTGCATTGGCAGGCGGAATCCTTACCACTTAGCCACTTGGGAAGCCCCAGAGCAAGGCCATGACCCCGTAAAATAGCAGAAGAATGGGTGGAAAATGTGTGTGACACCATCATCTTCTTGCAAAAATTGCAAGAAGCTGCTACTCTACAGCCTCATCTATTTGCTTTAATCTCATTTACATGGAAACGTATCTTTTAGTCTTCATACTATCATACTGCAAATGAACATTAGTTTCTTGGTGAGTTTATACATTTACTTGTCACACTTCAGCAATTTTCTTTTAATGTGGTCTCAACGCATATCACAAAAGTGTGGCTCTCATCTATTTGAATTTCCAGAAACCAGAATAAAAAATAAGGTCCTAGGAAGGGATGGTGTAGCACTGATTAGGGATTCACTCAACTGATTTTTATCCACCACTGAATACCTGATCATTAGAAAATAAATTCATTTCAGAAATGTACAACAAAAAAGAAAAAAAAAACCCGCACTAAGAAGAATCTTAGTATCTGTTCAATGCACTTATTTTTTAGTTGAGGAGTAAAAAGCTCAGAGGGGAAAACTGGCTTGAAGTCATAAGCTAGTTATAGACAGTTATAGGCAAAGCTACTTATAGAGTCAGGCCTCCTAACTCAAGGCTCGATACGCGTTGTGAATACCTGATCATTAGAAAATAAATTCATTTCAGAAATGTACAACAAAAAAGAAAAAAAAAACCCGCACTAAGAAGAATCTTAGTATCTGTTCAATGCACTTATTTTTTAGTTGAGGAGTAAAAAGCTCAGAGGGGAAAACTGGCTTGAAGTCATAAGCTAGTTATAGACAGTTATAGGCAAAGCTACTTATAGAGTCAGGCCTCCTAACTCAAGGCTCAATAGCGTTGCTCTCAACAATAGTACAATCAACCATTTAAGGTCTGCAGAGTAGGAATGAAACATCTTACATATCTTTTGTACATGTTTATATTCACTGAGTGTTTATTTCTGCAGCCTGAGGTTATAAATATAATAATACCAAGCAGGTATACAAGGCTGATGTGTAAGAGCCTCGAAGCGCTCCTGAGGCTCCCACACTCTCAGTACTGAGGTCATCTGACTCCATCTGCACTCTCGACTGTGCCCAGCCAGGACAGGATTGATGAAGAGAGAATTAATTTGTAAACTGGTGGTTTGCTAAAATGAATCAAGCAAAAATTAGGAAATGCAGATGGGTCTTGGTCTTTACACTAATACTCAATTTGTTACACATATTGTTTCTTCATTCAGGCAGTTCTTTCCTGAGCACCTCCAAGGTTCCAGATATAGCAGAAACCAGAGTGAGCAAGACAGGCCCAGTCCCTGATGTTATGGGATTTACAATTAAATAGCACTAGCAAAAAATTAACAGATAAACAAATGACAAAATTATTTCAGTGCACCATAAGTGCTACTGAAGAAGTTGAACTGGATGATTTTTGGAAAGGTGGCCTTTTAAAAAATATTTCATTCATTTATGTAAAAAATTTTTTTTCGCCATGTCACAATTTGCAGGATCTTAGTTCCCTGACCAGGGATCAAACCCTCAGCAATGAAAATGTGGAATCGTAACCACTGGATGACCAGAGAATTCTCAAGAGGTGATCTTTTTGAAAAAGTAACATGGGATCTATCAGCTGTGTGATGAGAAGGACTCAGCCATGTGAGAAGCAGGGAGAACAGTGTTCCAGGAAATGGGAAAAGCTAAGTAAGAGGTTCTGATGTGTGGACACATTTGGGTTTTGAAATATTTTTTCCCAAAGATAATGTAAAGATGAACCCTTTTTTAGAAATGAATCTGTATTCTACACAATTTTATTATCTTATTATATACAGATGGGACAAACTTCTGCATTAGAAAAACACAGTGATTCTAAATCATGTATAATTTACTTATTTTCAAATGCATATAGAAAATAAGTATCAAGAAAGTGCTTCAATTTGACTTTGTTTACAAGAAAAAAACATAGTACAGTACTTTGAGCACCTGGAATTCAGAACTGCATTCTGTTTAAATCTGAATGGGTTTACATATAAATTATGATCTGGTTTACTTTGTCCAGCAGGTAAATTATCTTCTGGTTCACTTTGTTAAATGCATATAGAAAATAAGTATCAAGAAAGTGCTTCAATATGACTTTGTTTACAAGAAAAAGAAATAGTACAGTACTTTGAGCAACTGGAATTCAGAACTGCATTCCGTTAAAATCTGAATGGGTTTACATATAAATTATGATTTGGTTTACTTTGTCCAACAGGTAAATTATCTTATGGTTTACTTTGTCCAGCAGGTAAAAGCTCCAAAGGACTAAGGTTGAAATCACTCACTACTGAATTCCTACTACTCACTACAAATGACAAAATATTCATTAAATTATGTGATACATTTATTTGGGGGGTATTAGTGCAATCTATTTTCATAGCACAAGTATCATATTTGTTGTATGTTGAAAGCACATATAATGGTTAATAATTTGCCATTGGTTAATAATATTATTAATAATTTTAGTTGAATGACGTTGCTCAGTCGTGCCCGACTCTTTGGGACCCCGTGGACTGTAGTTTACAAGGCTCCTCGGTCCATGGAATTTTCCAAGCAAGAGTACTGGAGTGGGTTGCCATTTCCTTCTCCAGGGGATCTTCCTGACCCAGGTTTGAACCCAGGTCTCCTGCATTGTGGGCAGACTCTTACCGTCTGAGCCACCAGGGAAGCCCAATAATATTACTGATATATAAACACATGTGATGATCAATAATTTATTGGAAGATTAGGCAATTTTATAAGGTAAAATATCTATGTAAATAAATATAAAGACCCTGGGCCACCTGAAATTGAAAGATATGGATCAAACATCTGAATTCCAGTTTTGTGAGCAGCTACCCTCATACAATCAAGCTTGGGCAAGTTTCTAACCATTTCTGAATTTCTTGTCTCTCTCAAAAGTGTAGGTTAGGATAACTTCCTAGGTTTATGAGACAATGAAATAAGAATTTCTAAGGGTCTGGCACACACAATAAACTCAGTAAATTTTAGTGTTTGTCCCTCCCCCGCATATATTTTCTCTAATAAAATAGCATTGACAGTACAAGAATTATGCTCATACAGATTCCTTCCGTCTCTTTTAATCAAAATGTGATGGTATTTTTCACATTAGAGAAAAAGGTAGGACAAAGGAACTGCTGCTATAGCTCTTGACACATCAAACTGAATTAAGACCCGGTGTTCCTAATTGTTCTGCTGCCTGGAACCATCCCATTTTGACTGTCTAGCTCCTCCACAGCTTCCACTGCACTGCCTTCATCTGAGACCCAGACACGTGCCCAAGCGCAGTAAATCACAGTTAATTGCATGTCTTAAATTAAAAGACAAAAATGATGCACAATTAATTGGAGGAAATTGTCATTTGGTGAGTGAGTTTCGCTCATTACACTCTGTGCACAGGACGCATGCCAAGTCTGTGTTCCAGGCAAGAAGACTCCGTCTGTGACACTGAGGTTCAACCTTTCCGCAGAGCACTCTGTTCAAACACTTTAAAACACTCAGCACTGCAGCTGGAGTATAGACAGCTTGCTCTGCAAGGACATTCATCACAGGGACGGTGTATAACCGTGACAATTAGAAAGAAACAAAATGTTCAGCGATGAGAGACTGAGTAAAAGGACTAGGTCTTGGCTGCTAAGGGAAAAATCTACATTGTAACAAATGAATTTTTCATAGTAAATAAGGTGAGAAATTTGGAGGAAATTGTCATTTGGTGAGTGAGTTTCGCTCATTACACTCTGTGCACAGGACACATGCCAAGTCTGTGTTCCAGGCAAGAAGACTCCGTCTGTGACACTGAGGTTCAACCTTTCCGCAGAGCACTCTGTTCAAACACTAAAACACTCAGCACTGCAGCTGGACTATAGACAGCTTGCTCTGCAAGGACATTCATCACAGGGACGGCGCATAACCGTGACAATTAGAAGAACCAAAATGTTCAACGATGAGAGACTGAGTAAAAGGACTAGGTCTTGGCCGCTAAGGGAAAAATCTACATTGTAACAAATGAATTTTTCATATTAAATAAGGTGAGAAAATGTCCATGACATATTCCGAAGTGAAAACTGCTTATAAAACAGTGTGGGTTTCTTCTTTTGAGGATTACATAATAAATGGAAGAAGAAAAAGAAAGAATGAGGAGAAACAGTGGGAAAATATACAATAAAAATGTTAACATTTGTAATTTCAGAGTTGTTCATACTCTCTAGATTCTTCTCCTTTTCTAAAAAAATTTTGTAAGTTGTTTAAAATTACATTTCAATTTATTTCTGAATCTATTACAAGATGTCAGTTTTAAAGGTTCATAAGAATCCTTTAACATGAACTTACCCATTATAATAAAAAAGTCACCATAAAATTAAACAATAATCCCTAGTAAGCACTTAGATACAACCCTATTATTCCCTTAGTTACACAGACAAAATAAAGTTAATAAAAAATGCATTCTATAAATATACAAGAAAACCATGTTCAGCAAAATTAAATGTTCAATATAATAAATTATGCAAACAAATACCTTATACTATATATTAACAGAAGAAAATCACTATGAATTCTCCTTAGTTTAATACTAATATCAGCAAACTAAAAAAATATATTCATGGTGAACATAATAACCTTGAATTTGAGGAACTGCAAATCTCTCCTCCACACCTCCTCTCTCATCATTTTCTACCCTGAACTGAAACACTTTATATCTAGCCACCTAGTATTCTTCTGATGCTAAAACCTGACAACAGACAACTTTCTAGCTCACATATAGACACACAGTTTCATAATTTTTCCCAAATAAGAAAAGCACAAAAAATGTTCTGCAATATATCACCAATGATGTTAACTTTTGTTTCAATTTTAGAAAAAAAGAATATACAAAATGTAAGAGTAGATTAATTCCAAAGATACTGAACAGTCTCCTAACCTTGAAATAAGCAATAAGCATTTCCTGCTCTCTTTTATTTCTCAGGGGGGTTGGTGGAGTGGGAAAGATAATCATATTCTGGCAAAGCCCGTATCTCAATCTCAGGCATCCTTATGTCCCAAGGGTAATATTTCCATTCTACTCTTAATGGAACAAATTTCTAATCAGAATATGTATCCAAAAATAATTGAGGCAATGAAATGTCAACAGATCATGCTGCTACCAGCGTTCCTGATGCTGGGAATCAACTCCACACACCGGTGTGACAGAGAACGCGGGCAGTGCAGACCCATCAGACCAACAAGCAGGACACAGCAGTTCTGTTCCCCTTTAGGCACTCAAGTCAGTGTTGGAGGACAGCTTCTAAGCTGGAAGAGGCCAATCTCAAAACCTTTCAGGGAAGGATGACTTACAATGGGGCCAGGCCAGGACCTCCACTTTTAAATTGGCATCAGTGTCTTCCTTTATAATTTTTGAAACAATAGTCATTTTTGGAAAGGTTAACAATGCCCTTAGATTTCTGACAACAAACACTACTGAATGTATTTTATGATGCTCTGAAACTATCCAGAGGTTTAAAATTCAGGTTTGACAATATATTGGTAATTGCTGAAGCTGGGTCATAAGTAAGGGAGACCCCTTAAGGTATCCTACTTGAGAATGCATTTGACATTTTCCTAATTTAAAAAAAAGATTTCTTTCAAAGTATTTTATATTCAAAATTATACTGACTTAAACTTTGGAAATATATGAAATCTGACTTGTGCTTATTTAAGACTTTAATAAGCAATGTGGACTTTTTCAAAAATCCACCAAGCATAATGTTGATCGTAACAAAAAGATTTCTTCCCTCCTGAAAAAATGTTACCAGGATCTGTAACGATAGAAGACGTGCACCTAAACAAACGCAGGGCCACCATATGCCTGGCATTCTCACAGTGTGACAAAATAGACTGGTAATTAGCTGCTTTCCTACCGAAATCTGCCAGCTTTAACTCCCCCGTGTCACTGATCAGAAGGTTCTGTGGCTTCAGGTCTCTGTGCAAAATATAGCGCTGGTGGATATAGGACAGCCCTCGCAGCAACTGAAATAAAAACAACTGGAAAAACAGGGAGAGAACAGTTAAAATATGAACACAGTCCAATGCCACCGTCTACATACAGTCTGCCAAGCACTTGGATTTCTTGAAAATGGGTACCCATCACTAAACTTTCTATCGAACTATTGAAACAGAATTTGCATACATGTATGGAAATTCCTAATGCACAAACTAAATCTGAAAAATTTTTAACAACCTATTATGTCAACCCAGAGTTTCTTAGCCAGAAAGATCTATAATCCAATCTTTGTTCTAGAAATTAAGTGAAATGAAAAGAATCATTTTCTAAATAGTATTTGATTTCCTCAGGTCTGAACTGATGCTTGAGACAGAGAAAAAACCCTATTCAGAACGTTATAAAAGAAAGCAGAATTTTTTAATGTAAATTTAATTAACATATATTTAATTCCATGGAAATGGTATAAACATGGTATCTGGTGATTCACTCAATAACATGCTTTAAGGAATAGAAAGATAAGATGATTTCAAATAATTAAAACAGAAACAGTCACGGGGTCCAATTATTACTACACTGTAATTACACTGCTTTGGCACATACGGCCACAGAGATTAGGTTGCTGCCTAAAGACAGACGTGTACTTTTGCTAATTACAGAACAGACCCAACCTAGAGGGACAGGAAACACAGAGAACAGAGAAACCAAGAACTCAAGAGCGATAGTTTCATAAGAAATACAATTAAGAAGCGACGGATGGTCTTCTCTGTTTACATTCATACTGGATCATAAGAAATATTTCCATTTTGATAACAAAAAAAAATGTGATCCACTAGTCTTTCCAATACTCTGTTTATTAAAAAAGGACTATCTTTAAACTATTTACTTGCCAAAATGATCCTAATTGACATAGTTTTTAAAAAACAATCTCCTAAAACAAAACTAAAAACAAGTGGTTCTAAGCGCCATCAACATTGTAGTCTATGTAATCAGCTGGTAACAACATGCACTTTCTGGGAAATTTTAAAGGAATTGGCTGCCAAATACCGGTAGGATAGGGCTTCCCAGGTGGCAATAGGTAGTAAAGAACCCACCCGCCAATGCAGGAGAGATAAGAGACACGGGTTTGATCCCTGGTTCAGGAAGATCCCCTGGAGAAGGGAATGGCAACCCACTCCAGTATTCTTGCAGGAGAATCCCATGGACGGAGGAGCCTGGCTAACTACAGTCCACAGGGTCGCAAAGAGTCAGATATGACTGAAGCAACTTAGCATGCATACTGGTAGGATAAGGATTCTAGAATCTTCACATAAAAAAGACTGGCAACTCCTCAAGGGCCGTGGGAGCTAACATTTCAGAATATTTTCCAACTAGCTAGCAGCTCTGAAAGCCAAGTAAAATGTTTAGAGGGGGGATACCCTGAAACTCTTGCTCAGTTGCTAAGTCGTGCCAACTCTCTGCCACCACATGGACTGCGGCACACCAGGCTTCCCTGTCCTACGCTACGTCTCAGTGTTTGCCCAGGTTCACGTCCATCGAGTCAGTGATGCCATCCAACCATCTCATCTTCTGTCGTCCCCTTCTCTTCCTGCCCTCAATCTTTCCCAGCGTGAATGACAGTAGATAAATTCATTTCAAAATCCTTGTATGTGATAATCAGCTATGGTGTTGGGAAGGCCTAGATTCTTTTCCAGAATCTAAGTACCAGAAACTAAACACCTGTTCTGTGTTAGGCTGGATTAAATTACTGGCTCAAGAATCTCAGGAAGTAAACTTCTTCTGGAGTCCTTCATTCAGTCCTTCCTGTGTAGCAGATGGAAAGACTTAACGCCATCAGCAGCAGCTTCCAGCCTCATTCCTCACTTCTAAAACCCCCTGCATCCCGAAGCGGAAAAGCTTACAATTTCAAAGAAAATCCAAATCCCTTCAGTTCAGAAGGGAGAAAGGATGAGCAAATAAAGCCACTTTGTGCTTTCAAGAGCTTTTCATCAGTCAGTCACATAGGCAGATCACAAAACAAATAAACTGAATTTCAAAAATAAACGGATTTTGAAAGTCTGCATTTTGAAAGTCTGCCTTCTGCAAGGTGCTAGCTGGGACTTACCAGACTGTGATTATCTACCTAACCGCAGCAACACATTCTAGTTGAACAAGCAAATGACACGAAGTGCCAGCTGCTATTCTATGCATCATAGAATATGAATTCATTTGATCTCTGTAAAGAAGTTTTTTAAAAAGATTTTTTGAGGTGGAGTATATTTTCTTAAAAGTCTTTATTGAATTTGTTACAACACTGCTTGTTTTATGCTTTGGTTTTTTTGACTCCAAGGCATGTGGAGGCTTAATTCCCTGACAAGGGATTGAATCCATACCACGCTGGAAGGCCAAGTATTAACCACTGGACCACCAGGGTAGTCCCTGAGCTCTGTAACAATTTTAATGGTGATGGTACCACTATTCTGGGCTTCCCTGTTGGCTCAGCTGGTAAAGACTCTGCTGCAATGCAGGAAGAGGAAAAAAAGAGGAAAAAAGAGGGAAAAAAATGAGGATTCGATCCCTGGGTCGGGAAGATCCTGGAAAAGGAAATGGTAACCCAGTCCAGTATTCTTGCCTGGAAAATCCCATGGACAGAGGAGTCTGGCAGGCTCCTATAGTTCATGGAGTCACAAGGAGTAGACACAAATGAGTATACGGTCCATGCCCACACACACGCGCACACATACACATTACATCCTACCTGTGTCAGTGGCGAGGAAACTAGAATCTGTTTAAGTGCCGGGACTCAAATCCAAGAAATCTGATTCCAAAATCTTCTCCTTTAACCATTCTCCTCTAGGAATCTTGGCCAGAACACAAGTAAGCAGTGTCCACATAGAAGCTGCTTCCTCCAGTCGACAGGAAAAAGCATAGGCATCTAACAGCATGGTCTTCGAGGCCACTGAGCTGAGCCCTGATTCCAGCTGGGTGCCCAGGCATCACTGCTCCACATTTCCCGACCCCAAGCAGGCTCATGTGTCCCCACACCCAAAGCATATTGCTGTTCAACCCTTTTCCCTCGTTCTTGTGTCTTCTCGCACAGAAAAGCCTTGTCTCACTTTTGCCTGCTAATCTCCCCGTGCTCCTTAGGTCTCTCCTCAAATGCCACTCCTCCCTGGTGCCTTTGCAGACCCCAGGCCTTCAGTCTCCTGCAGGTCTGTGTGAGGCGTTCCGCCTCTGTGCTCCGGGGGCAGCTGCTACATCTGTCTATCACAGGGTGGGATTCCCCTGTCTCCCCAGAACGTGTTGCTGTAGTCCAGTCACTCAGTCATGTCCAATTCTTTGCAACCCCAGGGACTGCAGCACGCCAGGCTTCCCTGTCCTTCACTATGTCCTGGAGTTTGCTCAAACGCATGTCCGCTGAGCTGGTGATGCCATCCAGCCATCTCATCCTCTGTCATCTCCTTCTCCTCCTGTCCTTAATCTTTCCCAGCATCAGGGTCTTTTACAATGAGTTGGCTCTTAGCATCAGGTGGCCACAGTATTGCAGTTTCCGCTTCAGCATCAGTCCTTCCAATGAATATTTAAGGGTTGATTTCCTATAGGATGGACTGGTTGGATCTCCTTGCAGTCCAAGGGACTCTCCAGAGTCTTCTCCAACACCACAGTTCAAAAGCATCAATTCTTTGGCGCTCAGTCTTCTTTATGGTCCAGCTCTGACATACATACACAATTACTGGGAAAACCATAGCTCTGACTATATGGACCTTTGTCAGCAAAGTGATGTCTCATTTTTTAATATGCTGTCTAGGTTCATCATAGCTTTTATTCCAAAGAGCAAGCATCTTTTAATTTCAGACTGTTTGCCTCAACCATCTTCCTAATCTGCTCCCACAGCTGACACTCATTACTAAGTAATGTGATGACTGAACAGGATTTAGGGACATCTGGATGAAGCAGATACAAAAAAGAACAGACTCCTGGAATGGGAGTTTCTAGAAGCTAAGAGTAAAAGTGGGAAGACCAAACAGTCCCAAAGGGCTCTTCTTTTAACACCTTTACTAATTAGTGGAAATATATAATCCTCATGTTAATCCAGAAGCTATTCAAATAGGATAGCAGATTAAAGAGGATTAAGAAACTCGAAGATGCAAGCACACACTCAACTACAACTGTACACACGACAAACTAAGCTCTAAATCAGACAGACAGAGCCCCGAGCATCAAATGAGAGCCCCAAACAAATTTTTAGATCCTTGAACAATGCACAGAACAAATCCCCAGATAACAAATTCCTTCAGGATTTACAAAGTGCCAACCATCTGCCAGGTGCTATCATGTGAGAGGGATGCAAAGATGAACAGGATGTAAGACGTAGTTCCTTGACTTGAGGAATGCACAGCCCACTGGGTAGGAGAGACACATCAACAGATTCGTGTATCCGTGCTAAGTCGCTTCAGTTGTGTCTGACTTGGGAGACTCTGTGGACTGCAGCCCTCCAGGCTCCTCTGTCCATGAGATTCTCCAGGCGCAGATACTGGAGTGGTTTGCCATGCCCTCCTCCAGGGGATCTTACTGAGTCAGGGACTGAACCCAGGTCTCTTATATCTCCTGCACTGGCAGGTCAGTGCTTTACCACTAG
>SJYC01020850.1:0-13336 GCA_006408675.1 Madoqua kirkii
AGAGGACAGGGGACATATGTATACCTACGGCTGATTTATGTCGATGTATGGCCAAAACCAACACAATACTGTAAAGCAATTATCCTCCAATTAGCAAAATTTAATAGAAGCTACTAGTGCTTAAATTTTAAATCAATTAGAAAAAAAAATTTTTAGAAAATCATAGTGGAGAATCTGAGGCAAAAATTCCCGTATTTACCTTAAAATAAATTAGTAGGCCTAGCACGTAATTACTATAATCAATATATAAACATGGTTGTAACCATTTCTATCAAGAAAAACAGCAGACACCATTCTTGACATAGAAGGTGACCATATCTGTTCTTGACCATTGATACTATCACACAGAAACTTGTAGTACGTATGCTGATTTAGTACCCTCACTGACAAAACATTTAGTTTTGTCAAAAACCAGAATCAAGTGCTTAATAAAATATTTTTAAAACTCACTATTTAAATCCGTTTTATTAAGAATTTCAAATTTAAAATGGCATCAAAGAAAAGCACGGGAATTTTATATTAACACAAAGGGTGCATGAATTTTAAAATGTGGACAAACTTTGGTACATAGCCACATTCAGTGGTTATTTGGAACAACAGTAGCATTAACTTCTGTAAGCTTTTAAAAAGATTAAAAAATAGTATATGTACTATAAATTATAGTGTACATATATGTATATACACATATATACATGCAACATGCATGTGAGTATGAATCATAAAAGAAATTTTTAAAAAAACGCATTAGCATTAGCTTTCTCTTGGGTGGCTAGATACTACTACTACTAATAATCTGGAATATGTCAGTCAGGATAGACTAAGTTATACTGTGATAACAAATAACTCTTGCTCACAATTTATTGGTCAAAGCAAGTCACAAGGTCACACCCTGGTTTAATGAAGAAAAGAGGTATAATCTTCCTGGAGGAGTTGGAATCCAAATATTAGAAAATAATAATATAATTAACTACGTTAAGCAAATTATATTCATTTTAAATGCTACTATAGTAAGAATACAGTAAGAATAGGGCTTCCCTCATAGCTCATTCGGTAAAGAATCTGCCTGCAGTGCAGGAGACCTGGGTTTGATCCCTGGGTTGGGAAGATCCCCTGGAGAAGGAAATGGCAACCCACTGCAGTATTCTTGCCTGAAGAATCCCATGGACAGAAGAGTCTGGTGGGCTACAGTCCATGACGTTGCCAGAGTCGGACACAACTGAGTGACTAAAACACCACCATAGTAAGAACAATAAATATATATACACACATATTTGCACTGAATTTTAAAAGAAACTTTTGCCAAGGATTTAATAATTTTAAAAAGATTGTACAGTTTTATGAACTCAATTATTTCTCATCCAAAGTCAATTTTTCCAGAAATTCCTGCTATCCCAGGTAATTTATTTCCCCTCTAAACTCTAAAAAATCTTTAGATTTTTCTGGTAGATGTCCTGATATTCTTGGATATGTAAATCCAAACCCCACCTTTAAACAGGAATTCCCCTAAAAGATTAAAAATTCTTATTAAATTTTACAATTAATCTTTATTCACGGTACAAGACAGGGAATCCTGTTCCATGTTATGTCAGGCTGGATGGGAGGGGAGTTTGGTGCAGAATGGACACTTGTGTATGCATGGCTGAGCCCCTTCCCTGCCCACCGGAAACTATCACAGCATTGTTAATTTGATATACTCCAACATAAAATAAAAAGTTAAAAATATAAAATAAAATCCATCTTTATGACACCAGGTCATAGGTTTGGCTCTCCAGGTGGACTTTGGGGCTATAGCACCCTTGTTAGGTTAAAAAAAATAAAATATGTTCATTAGGTGAAAGGAATATAAAGGAAGCAGGGTTGGACAAAGGATGTGAAAGTGTGATGCAATAAAGCCTTGGCCAGCCGAGAACCAGAATTTGCCCTGTGTCAGGCAGGAAAGGCTGGGCCTTTCCACCCCCACTTCACACAGTCACCAGACACAGGATGCCTGGGGGAAGGCGCGACCTCATTCAAGACATGCCCCTCCTCCCTGGTCAGATCCTGAGCTGCTGCTGAGGGATGCATTCTGGTGACATATAGCTATGCTTACTGTATTAGTCAGCGCGCTCCCCTCTAAAGAGGACATGGAACCTTGTTAGGTTAAAAAAAATAAAATATGTTCATTAGGTGAAAGGAATATAAAGGAAGCAGGGTTGGACAAAGGATGTGAAAGTGTGATGCAATAAAGCCTTGGCCAGCCGAGAACCAGAATTTGCCCTGTGTCAGGCAGGAAAGGCTGGGCCTTTCCACCCCCACTTCACACAGTCACCAGACACAGGATGCCTGGGGGAAGGCGCGACCTCATTCAAGACATGCCCCTCCTCCCTGGTCAGATCCTGAGCTGCTGCTGAGGGATGCATTCTGGTGACATATAGCTATGCTTACTGTATTAGTCAGCGCGCTCCCCTTTAAAGAGGACATGGAGTCCATATCTCTGTGTCTGTCATATTCTGCAAGGGTGTTTAATGAAATCCTTGAAAAATGACTACATTTATGTTACACACACACACACACACACACACAATCACATCTGATGCACCTATTTTGTGGGAAAAAAGAATATAACAATTTGGCAAAGATTTATAGAGTTCCTACTATAACTGTACTACGAGGCATACTATGTACTACGAGGAACAAGCCGCTGTGCTCGGGAAGAGGAGCTGCCTGTGCATCTCACACTGATGTCAGAACGACAGGCAGGAACAATCCTGTTGCCTTGCTCATCCTTTACAAGACACCACTCAGTTCACTGTATTTTTATGCTGGTGAAATCGGATTTAAAGAAAACCAAGCAAAAAAACTAATCCCTTCTTGTCTTCTTGATTTCTAATAAATATTCTGTTATTGATCACCCCTCCCCATACCCTTTCTCCTCAGCATTGCTAATTTTCTATCTTGTTGCTAGAATTAGGCACTGTTCTTCAACACATTTTCTAAAATCCTGGTTAAAATATTCAACATATCATCTTTCCCTGTTGCTTCTAATCCAAATAGAAAGGGAAGAGAAAGAGAGGGAAGAGACCAGTTCAGTCTTTCAAAAGTTCCTGAGGATGGCCAAAATGAAAACTAATAACTGAGATCCAAAGCTTTAAAACAAAGAGCACATATTCAAGAAAAAAGGAAAGACCCAGAAGACGGAAAATTCTTTACTTAGCAAATAGCTGCCGTGACAAATTAGGTTTTCAGCTTCTGAATTATGAAATCAAAATGAGCCATGAGCATCTGTCAGGGATTTTATAGCTGAACTGGTATCTGCCAGGGAAAAAGGAGTAAATGACTCACTCGAAGCTGGAAGTTAACTTAGAGCACTAATTCATATTCTCAAAAGGAAGATTCTCATAATATTCACCTATCAATAGCATAATGAATCTTCAAAATGAGCAACCTATACATTCTTAATTATGTTTTAAAATCAGAAGCCTTCACCATCGTTCATTCCTTATACAACAACTTGCATTGTAAAAAGGTTCTTATAAACTTTTAAAATGCTCTCAAATATATGACTGTGTGTTTATACAGGCTATCAACTTCCTACAATCACCAGAACAAGCTATAATTAAAAAAAAATAAGCAAAATGACTAATGGACCAAGTAATAATAATAAATATTTTTCATTGAGACAAGACATCCTAATTTTGCTTTCAGAAGATTGTCAGCTAGGACTTTATCTTCTAGGCAAGGGTTTAGGAGAATCTTCACCAGAACTCTTATTGCACTGCAGGTAAGATAGTGATATCAAAGGTGTATCAACAAAATGGCTTAGACAGTTCCTACAGTGAAATTCATGGTGAACCAGCTATCCAACACACTTGGAGCTCCCAATCAAGTTGTTACTGCACCATTTGAAAAGGCATTGCAACCCTGAAACAAGAAAAGGATATTATAAAATGGAATATTCTGAGAACAAAAAGGTCTCTAAGAAATCAATATTGAAATGTTAAATTTCAATAAAATAGATGAAACCCAAAGTTGAGTCCCTTAATGCTGAACTAAAGGGAAAAAGAATTAGAAAATAGGAGAGAAAAGGCAAGAAAATTGGAAGAGCAATCCAGGAGGTCTGACATTTACATAATAAAAGAGCTAAGAAAAAAGAAACCGTGAAGAACTCAAAATAATTTAAAATACTTTCTTGCAACAGAAGGACCTTAAAAGAGCTCAACCTCATTAGTCACTCATCACCAGGAAAATGCAAAACATAATGACCATGAGAAACTAGTACAAATCTCCTGCAACGGGAAGGACAGACAAGCACAAGCACTGGAGAGAGTGTGGATAAACTGGAAACCCCCGCACACTGCGGGTTACATTGTAAAATGGTGCATCCAGTTTGGAACACAGTCTTAAGATGGTCCCTCAAAAATTTAAGACAGTTATCACATGACTCAGCACTCCTGCTCCTGTGTATGTACTCAAAAGAATTGAAAACAGGTGCGTCTACACAGATGCTCACAACACTACTATTCACAGGAGCCAAAAGGTTAAAAGCAACCCAAATGTACATCAACCGATGAATGGATAAACAAATTTGATATCAACCTGTTAATCAAGATTTCAGAAGTGAAAGCCTGATTGAAATAAAGAGGCATTCATTTGGAGTTTGTTAGGACTGCATGTGAGAAGACAAACTCAAGAAGTCCTTGAATTCTGCTCTGCTACAGCACAAAATGGAGGAAACTTATAAAGGCAGAAATTGCTAGGCCACAGTTAATGACATAAATTGTTTGTTAAGAATTATAATTTGAACTGGCAAGAAGTAAGGATGCATGTTAAGCAAGGATGGATTGGGGTCTGAAATGGCTGTGTAGTTACAAGGGGGGACTTTGAACTTACAAAGTTGCAGCTCAGGGATGATGTTCTAAACACAGGTGGTAGGGTCATAGAGTTTGACTTGAGTTCAGAGAAGACTCAAAGCCTCAGTGTCTGAAACCAGATTCTCAAAGATTGCCTGACACCATTTTTGTATGCCTGACCTATGATTATATCATTATCATTTGTCATCAAGCCATACCATGGACTATTATTCAGCTATAAAAAAGAACGAAGTACTAATACAGGCTACACCATGAACTCCAAGAACATTATATTAAGTGAAAGAAGCCTGCACAAAAAGTTACATATTAATTATTCCATCCATATATAATATCCAGGCAAATCCTTATAAAGATATAAAGTAGATTACTGGTTGCTACCAGTTAGAAGGGTGGAGATTTCAGAGTGACTGCTAATGGGTATGGGACTTCTCTTCAGGGTGATAAAATTTTCTAAAATTTAGCAGTGATGGTTCCCAAACTCTGAGAATATACTAAAAACCACTGAATTTTACACTTATTTAAAAGAGTAAATTTTGTTATGTGAACTGTATCTCAATTTAAAAATACACAAGTTCCAGAATGAAAAGGTGCACTCAAAGAAAATAAAGCTATATCGTGGCCAACTTTTTGATTCAGCATGAAATTTCAGAACACTGGAAATAAAGAATTAACAGAAACAATGGAATCTAGACAATAATGGAACAATTTCACTGAAATTCTACTGAAATTATTTCTAACCAAAAAACCTATATCTAGCTGAAATGCCAATCAAATCTAAGTGCAGAATAAAGATATTTTTAGAAATAGTGCTTTCCTGGTGGTGCAGAGGTTAAAGCGTCTGCCAGCAATGTGGGAGACCTGGGTTCAACCTCTGGGTTGGGAAGATCCCCTGGAGAAGGAAATGGCAACCCACTCCAGTATTCTTGCCTGGAGAATCCCATGGACGGAAGAGCTTGGTGGGCTACAGTCCATGGGTTGCAAAGAGTCAGACACGACTGAGTGACACGCAATGTCTCAAAAAAAAAACCTCCCCCACAATCTTTCCCAGAAAGCTATCAGAAATTGTGTCCACTCCCAAACAAAACATGGGATGGAAGAAAAAGAGCTCCAACCTAGTAGTGATAGGCATCCCAGGAAATTAGCGACGATATATAGCAGGCAGAGACTGGGGAAGGTACTGAATTAACAGTAGAAATGAAAAATGGGAAATTATTAATTTCAGGGAAACCAAACTGGTAAAGAATCCACCTGCAATGCAGGAGACACTGGTTTGATTCCTGGGTTGGAAAGATCCACCGGAGAAAGGAGAGGATACGCACTCCAGTATTCTTGGGCTTCCCTGGTGGCTCAGCTGGTAAAGAATCTGCCTGCGATGTGGCACACCTGGGTTCGATCCCTGGGTTGGGAAGATCACCTGGAGAAGGGAACAGCTACCCACTTTAGTATTCTGGCCTGGAGAATTCCATGGACTATATTCCATGGACGGTAGAGTCGATGGGGTCACAAAGAGTTGGACATGACTGAGTGACTTTCACATAACATACTATAAAAAAGTAACCACAGTATAGTAGTATAAACACAGTGTACAACATGCCTCAGCCATAAACAATATTTATATGGATATAATATGTAAATACTGAATTTGTGATCTAATCAAAATTATAATATACCTGTATAGAGAGGATGGAAGGTTGGGGCAGTGGCAGAATAGGATGGGTTCACTTGTTTGAAAGTGGGGAAATTTTTATTTAAATTCTAAAAATTCCCATTTTTCACTGTAGGAATCAATGGATGATGCCAAAAGGTGAAAACTTAAGAAGTAGCAATAAGAGAAAGTCTTATTAAGGTATTTAGAGAAAAATTTGAAAGAATCAGGTAAAAGCGTTGAAAGTAAAAACAGCTATTTCTCGTAACAAGCCACAGAATGAAGTGGCTATTTATACACATAGGATGTACAATGTGCATAAAACAACCATCACCGAAACAAACATCAGTGATGACTCTGGCATGGTTTTAACTGCCTTTTACCAAAGCACAAAACTAAAGTGATGCTAACAACTGAATCTGAAATGTAATAAATAATAATCATATGAAAGAAAATGATTCATTATAATGGTCATTATAAGGATATGCATTTATCAAATTACTGATTTTGAGAATTGGTGAGAAGCTGTATGCACTGCATTTTGTATGATATATAATAATTTATACTTCACGTAGAGATAGATTTGCTAATGATTTCTTTCTCCAATTACTTCACGGTCTATTCAAACATAATGTGAAGGTAATTGGAATTATTGATCGTCTTCATCCTGGTCTTGAGTACTTTCATCAGACGGCAATTTTAGTACTTTAGCTGGAACATTTGTCCAATTTCATCACCCAAGCTGATCATTGCTGTCAGACTTATTAATGCATCTCTCTCCTGCCTCTACCTGCCCGACGATGTGTGCATGGTTTTTGTCAAGATTATTACTTCCTTAACTTAGGAAACATGAAAAGAATTTCTGTGAGGAAAAAACCAATATGTGAAATAAGTTTTTTCCTTTCTAAAGGAATTCTCTCTCTATTACTGCTATCTTCTGTATGACTTCTTTCTACCACTGAAGTCTGTTTTTGCATTCCACTCTTTCCACATGTCAGAGATTATACCACCTTCCCGACTGCATGTCTGTAGTTTAAGTGATGAAATTCACAATGAGAGTAAGAAAAATAATTTCTAAAGCAGCGGTAGTGGCATAGTGTAGTCTCACAGAAGCTGCTTGATTTGGAACCTATGTGCAGGGAAGGAATGAAGACACAGTTGTCAAGAATCGATTTGTCAACACAGCAGGGAACTAGGGGGGCAAGCTTGAGAAAGAAGCACTGCCGTGTATACACTATCATGGGTAAAACAGAGTCAGTGGGGAGCTGCTATAGAACAGAGGAAGCCCACCCTGGAGCTCTGTGATGACCTAGAGGGGTGGCATTGGGATGGGTACAAGGGAGGCTCAAGAGGGAGGAGATATATACATGGTTATGACTGGTCCCTGGAGAAGGAAACGACAACCCACTCCAGTATTCTTGCATGGAGAATCCCATGGACGGAGGAACCTTGCAGGCCACAGCCCATAGGGTTATGAAGTCGGACACAACTGAGTGACTTTCACCACTTCACTATGACTGATTCACAGTGTGCCATGGCAGAAACCCAATACAACACTGTAAAGCAATTGTCCTCCAATTAAAAGTGGATGGAAGTACCATCTATAGTGGGACGTACTCATAAATGGGGTATCTTTGTAAATAGGCAGGTATTTACTATCACAATAGTTAAACATCAGACACAGTTCCACCTTAAATCCTGTAGATCAAAATACTGAACTATGATCACGACCTTCTAATAAATGCATGGCAACCATGTGAAATAAAACTAGAATACAGAAAAGATAGGTATGAGGTAAACAGAAAAAATAAACTAAAATCTCAGCATGCATGTGATAAGGAACTAATAACACATTTGAAAATAACTTAAGGAGCAAATTTGGAAAACTCAGCAGTGGCCACAGGACTGAAAAAGGGCAGTTTTCATTCCAATCCCAAAGAAAGGCAATGCCAAAGAATGCTCAAACTACCACACAATTGCACTCATCTCACATGCTAGTAAAGTGATGCTCAATATTCTCCAAGCCAGGCTTCAGCAATATGTGAACCATGAAATCCCTGATGTTCAAGCTGGTTTGAGAAAAGGCAGAGGAACCAGAGATCAAATTGGATTTCTGGACGTCCACTGGATCACCAAAAAACCAAGAGAGTTCTAAAAAAACATCTATATCTACTTTATTAACTATGCCAAAGCCTTTGACTGTGTGGATCACAATAAACTGTGGAAAATTCTGAGACAGATGGGAATACCAGAGCACCTGACCTGCCTCTTGAAAAACCTATCTGCAAGTCAGGAAGCAACAGTTAGAATTGGACATGGAACAACACACTGGTTCCAAATAGGAAAAGGAGTCCATCAAGGCTGTATATTGTCACCCTGCTTATTTAACTTATATGCAGAGTACATTGTGAGAAATGCTGGGCTGGAAGAAACACAAGTTGGAATCAAGATTGCTGGGAGAAATATCAGTAACCTCAGATATGCAGATGACATCACCCTTATGGCAGAAAGTGAAGAGGAACTAAAAAGCCTCTTAATGAAAGTGAAAGTGGAGAGTGAAAAAGGTGGCTTAAAGCTCAACATTCAGAAAATGAAGATCATGGCATCTGGTCCCATCACTTCCTGGCAAATAGATGGGAAAACAGTGGAAACAGTGTCAGACTTTATTTTGGGGGGCTCCAAAAATCACTGCAGATGGTGATTGCAGCCATGATATTAAAAGACGCTTACTCCTTGGAAGAAAAGTTATGACCTACCTAGATAGCATATTGAAAAACAGAAGTATTATTTTGCCAACAAAGGTCTGTCTAGTCAAGGCTATGGTTTTTCCTGTGGTCATGTATGGATGTGAGTTGGACTGTGAAGAAGGCTGAACACCGAAGAATTGATGCTTTTGAACTGTGGGGTTGGAGAAGACTCTTGAGAGTCCCTTGGACTGCAAGGAGATCCAACCAGTCTATTCTGAAGGAGATCAGCCCTGGGATTTCTTTGGAAGGAATGATGCTAAAGCTGAAACACCAGTACTTTGGCCACCTCATGTGAAGAGTTGACTCATTGGAAAAGACCCTGATGCTGGGAGGGATTGGGGGCAGGAGGAAAAGGGTATGACAGAGGATCAGATGGCTTGATGGCATCACGGACTCAATGGACATGAGTCTGAGTGAACTGCAGGAGTTGGTGATGGACAGGGAGGCCTGGTGTACTGTGATTCATGGGGTCACAAAGAGTTAGGCACGACTGAGCGACTGAACTGAACTGAACTGAACTGAAAGGAGACCCTAAGGGCTTCCCTGGTAGCTCAGCTGGCAAAGAATCCACCGGCAATGCAGGAGACCCTGGTTTGACTCTTGAGTTGGGAGTCTCCCTGGAGAAGGGATAGTCTATCCATTCTAGTATTCATGGGCTTCCTTGGTGGCGCAGTTGATGAAGAATCCACCTGCACTGCAAGAGACCTGGTATTGATCCCTGGGTTGGGAAGATCTCCTGGAGAAGGGCATGGCAACCCACTCCAGTATTCATGCCTGGAGAATCCCATAGAGGGAGGAGCCTGGCGGGCTACACTCCATGGGGTCACAGTCAGACACAACTGAGCAACTAACAGTTCAACACAGCACAAAGGAGAACATGACTCCTTATCACATGAGAAAAAGCCTTGAGGGAAAAGGATAGAAAAGAAGATAATGGACTTTGTCTTACCAATTAGATAAATGGAATATTCGCAACAGAACAACGGCGGAAAGCTGGTTTGTTTTCTTTTCATTTCTTTACCTTCTCCTTATGATTCTCCTTATGCTGTATGCCGGAGAAGGCAATGGCACCCCACTCCAGTACTCTTGCCTGGGAAATCCCATGAACAGAGGAGCCTCATGGAATACAGTCCATGGCATGGTCGCTAAGAGTTGGACACAACTGAGCGACTTCACTTTCACTTTTCACTTTCATGCATTAGAGAAGGAAATGGCAACCCACTCCAGTGTTCTTGCCTGGAGAATCCCAGGGACGGGGGAGCCTGGTGGGCTTCCATCTATGGGGTTGCACAGAGTCGGACATGACTGACGCGACTTAGCCACAGCAGCAGCAATGCTGTATGCACGCTGTGTCATCCACAATATTTACATCAGTTTACTCGCAGTGATTGGTTCTGCATGGCATCTCACCCTTTCAGAATATAGATCAGACTATAACGCAGTATACCTAGTTCTCCATATGTGAAACTGAATCATCCTTGAAAGTTTTCCAATAAAGAAAAGTCCATGAGTCAAATCGTCTTCTTACTGTTGTCACTAAAACATAAATATGTTCTAGTACATGACACATGAAGATCTGTAACAGTGACTGAGAACTCAAATAGCACATGGAGATTATCTGAGACCCGAGGTATTATCTGAGATCACCAGATTTCAACCTCTTCAGCAAGGGCTGTACAATGTTCTGTGTACAATATTCTGAGATGACCTAGAGGGTAGAAATGGGGATGGTGGGAGGACACTGGAGAGGGAGGGGATATATGCATACTTATGGGTGAATTGCTGTATGGCAGAAACCAATACAACGTCGTAAAGCAACTATTCTCCAGTTGAAAATTTTCTTAAAAGTAAGGGCTGTATATTTATATCCCTCAAGTTTAAGGACAGTCCCTGGCATAGAGAAGACAGTCTATATGTGTTGGAGGGGAAAAACTGAATTATTAAGTGAAAGTTTATAGCAAATTGTATTTCTGCTTCCAAAAAATACGCAAAACGGGATTAGTTTAAACAGCAATGTAAAATTTTTGGGCAGTCCTTTGCTATGTAAACTTGGAGTTACGCAGATTCACACTCAACACAGGAAATAGGAAAAGGAGTCCATCAAGGCTGTATATTGTCACCCTGCTTATTTAACTTACATGCAGAGTACATCATGAGAAATGCTGGACTGGAAGAAACGCAAGCTGGAATCAAGATTGCTGGGAGAAATATCAATAATGTCAGATATGCACATGACACCATCCTTATGGCAGAAAGTGAAGAGGAACTAAAAGCCTCTTGATGAAAGTGAAAGAGGAGAGTGAAAAAGTTGGCTTAAAGCTCAACATTCAGAAATCGAAGATCATGGCATCTGGTCCCATCACTTCATGGGAAATAGATGAGGAAACAGTGTCAGACTTTATTTTGGGGGGCTCCAAAATCACTGCAGATGGTGACTGCAGCCATGAAATTAAAACATGCTTACTCCTTGGAAGAAAAGTTATGACCTACCTAGATAGCATATTCAAAAGCAGAGACATTACTTTGCTGACTAAGGTCCATGTAGTCAAGGCTATGGTTTTTCCTGTGGTCATGTATGGATGTGAGAGTTGGACTGTGAAGAAAGCTGAGCACCGAAGAATTGATGCTTTTGAACTGTGGTGTTGGAGAAGACTCTTGAGAGTCCCTTGGACTGCAAGGAGATCCAATCAGTCCATTCTGATGGAGATCAGCCCTGGGATTTCTTTGGAAGGAATGATGCTAAAGCTGAAACTCCAGTACTTTGGCCACCTCATGTGAAGAGTTGACTCCTTGGAAAAGGCTCTGATGCTAAGAGGGATTGGGGGCAGGAGGAGAAGGGGACGACAGAGGATGAGATGGCTGGATGGCATCACCAACTCGATGGACATGAATCTGAGTGAACTGGGGGAGTTGGTGGACAGGGAGGCCTGGCGTGCTGAGATTCATGGGGTCGCAAAGAGTCGGACAGGACTGAGCAACCGAACTGAACTGAACTGAGCCACTGGAGGGGCATGCATGGAGACTGAACATCTAAGTATGAATTTCCTCATCTGCAAAATGGAGGGATCCCCACTTCATGGTATCAGTAAGAACTGTATGAAATAATGTATCTAAGTTACATATTTCAACCCCTTGCATAAACTACAGGTTAGGAACCCTCTCTACAGTATTTGATGTAAATCCTTTTATCCTCTACTGAATGCTTTTAGTGATAAGGTGTTCAAGGCACTGAGTTTAAGTTTGTAACACGAAGCATTTAACATTCTTCCCGGGATTAAGCCACAACATGGAAGGAGGAGCCTGGAAGGCTGCAGTCCATGGGGTCTTGAAGAGTCGGACAGGACTGAGCGACTTCCCTTTCACTTTTCACTTTCATGCAGTGGAGAAGGAAATGGCAACCCACTCCAGCGTTCTTGCCTGGAGAATCCCAGGGACGGGGGAGCCTGGTGGGCTGCCGTCTATGGGGTCGCACAGAGTTGGACAGGACTGAAGTGACTTAGCAGCAGCAGCATCTCCTGAACTCTCACGTTGGCTATCTTATCCTATCTGGAATATTTATGTTCCCTTTCCTCTGCTCTCCCCAATATGGCTTTAATTCTCCTAAATCCTGGCGTCTTTACTGCTTCTATGCTGTATTTGGGCTTCTCTGGTGGCTCAGAGGTTAAAGTGTCTGCCTCTAATACAGGAGACCTGGGTTCGATCCCTGGGTTGGGAAGATCCCCTGGAGAAGGAAATGGCAATCCACTCCAGTATCCTTGCCTGGAGAATTCCATGGATGGAGGAGCCTGGTAGGCTACAGTCCTACAGTTAGGTCGCAAAGAGTTGGACACGACTGAGCGACTTAACTAACTTAACTTAACTAACTATGCTGTATCTGTTCATAAAGCCATCCTCAGCAAACACTCTTGTCCGCTTCAGTTCTTTGAATCAAAGAAATTCCTAGAGTTTTTCACATAAACTGCTTTTAGCCTTATTTTTCTGTATTAGGTTGGGCTGCCTTTTTTTTTTTTAATCAAAATCATTATTTTACTTATCCCCACAGCAATTCACCTTGTAGGTTCAACATATCATTTCATCAGATCTTTTTTGAGCCC
>SJYC01020851.1:0-23669 GCA_006408675.1 Madoqua kirkii
TTCAACAATCATTTCATCAGATCTTTTTTGAGCCCTGATTCCATCATCCAAGTGTTAATTATGGCTCCCAGCGACAACACATATGCAATAGGTCAAGCACATCATCTCTGTCTTCATGTGAGTCATTAATAAAAATATCAAATAGGACAAGGTCAAGGACAACGCCCTCCAGCATACCCCAATAGACTTTTCTCCATCCTGATGTCAATTCATTAATCAGCTGGCTTTGGGTGAAGTTGCTCAACCAGAACAAACTGAACGAATCATCTTTGAATAGTTGAGTTTCAATGTTCATGTTTATAAGGATCTTAGGACAGTCCCTGTCACAATCTTGGCTGAAATCAAGGAGTAACAATGTTCCTTACTATTTATAAAAGGTAACAATTAGACTTGAATGTCTAAAAATCTATTTTTGCATTTCACCAATGTTATATAGTAAGCTTATAGGTTTGTTTCCTACCACGTTTTGATAACCTCATCTCCATTCTTGATGATTTCTCAAAGATTATATGCAATAGTATTTTTTTCACATTCTAGATGTCATTTATCTGGGACTACATAATGAACTTACTGAAATGGATGTTTATGAGTAGGTTTTTTTCTTCTTCTTTTTTTGGAGGGGAGAGGTTGGGAATAGTGGGGAACTTTTAAGTCCTATATCTGAAAATATTCACTCTATTGAGAAAATCCTCTGCTTCATGAATTTTGATGGGAGGCAAGACCTCCCTGTCACGACAAAAGTCGAAAGGCCAGACACTTTCTAAGGGGCCTGTGCAGTTTCTGGCCCCTTATACTTTCTGGCCCTTCCAGCTTCAAATGTCACTTATCATCCATACAAGAACTATTGGCTAATATTTTGTGCCACTCTGACAGGCACCGGAGAGGCAGTCTCCGCTCACGTAAAATCCCAGTCTATCTAGCTATTTATGCAGAGTTCCAAAGAATAGCAAGAAGAGATAAGAAAGCCTTCAGTGATCAATTCAAAGAAATAGAGAAAAACAATAGAATGGGAAAGACTAGAGATCTCTTCAAGAAAATTAGAGATACCAAGGGAACATTTCATGCAAAGATGGGCTTGATAAAGGAAAGAAACGGTCTGGACCTAACAGAAGCAGAAGATATTAAGAAGGGGTGGCAAGAATACACAGAAGAACTGTACAAAGAGATCTTCACGACCCGGACGTGATCACTAATCTAGAGTCCAGACAGCTTGGAATGTGAAGTCAAGAGGGCCTTAGAAAGCATCACTATGAACAAAGCTAGTGGAGGTGATGGAATTCCAGTGGAGCTGTTTCAAATCCTGAAAGATGATGCTGTGAAAGTGCTGCATTCAATATACCCGCAAATTTGGAAAACTCAGCAGTGGCCACAGGACTGGAAAAGGTCAGTGTTCATTCCAATTTCAAAGAAAGGCAATGCCAAAGAATGCTCAAACTACCACACAATTGTACTCATCTCACACGCTAGTAAAGTAATGCTCAAAATTCTCCAAGCCAGGCTTCAGCAATACGTGAACCATGAACTCCCTGATGTTCAAGCTGGTTTTAGAAAAGGCAGAGGAACCAGAGATCAAATTGCCAACATCCACTGGATCATGGAAAAAGCAAGAGAGTTCCAGAAAAACATCTATTTCTGCTTTATTGACTATGCCAAAGCCTTTGACTGTGTGGATCACAATAAACTGTGGAAAATTCTGAAGAGATGGGAATACCAGACCACCTAAACTGTCTCTTAGGAAATCTGTATGCAGGTCAGGAAGCAACAGTTAGAACTGGACATGGAACAACAGACTAGTTCCAAATAGGAAAAGGAGTATGTCAAGGCTGTATATTGTCTCCCTGCTTATTTAACTTATATGCAGAGTACATCATGAGAAACACTGGACTGGAAGAAATACAAGCTGGAATCAAGATTGCCGGGAGAAAAATCAATAACCTCAGATATGCAGATGACACCACTCTTATGGCAGAAAGTGAAGAGGAACTAAAAAGCCTCTTGATGAAAGTGAAAGAGGAAAGGGAAAAAGTTGGCTTAAAGCTCAGCATTCAGAAAACGAAGATCATGGCATCTGGTCCCATCACTTCATGGGAAATAGATGGGGAAACACTGGAAACAGTGTCAGACTTTATTTTGGGGGGCTCCAAAATCACTGCAGATGGTGACTGCAGCCATGAAATTAAAAGATGCTTACTCCTTGGAAGAAAAGTGATGAACAACCTAGATAGCACATTCAAAAGCAGAGACATTACTTTGCCGACTAAGGTCTGTCTAGTCAAGGCTATGGTTTTTCCTGTGGTCAAGTATGGATGTGAGAGTTGGACTGTGAAGAAAGCTGAGCGCCGAGGAATCGATCCTTTTGAACTGTGGTGTTGGAGAAGACTCTTGAGAGTCCCTTGGACTGCAAGGAGATCCAACCAGTCCATTCTGTAGGAGATCAGCCCTGGGATTTCTTTGGAAGGTATGATGCTGAAGCTGAAACTCCAGTACTTTGGCCACCTCATGTGAAGAGTTGACTCAATGGAAAAGACTCTGATGCTGGGAGGGATTGGGGCAGGAGGAGAAGGGGATGACAGAGGATGAGATGGCTTGCTGGTGTCACGGACTCAATGGACGTGAGTCTGAGTGAACTCTGGGAGGTGGTGACGGATAGGGAGGCCTGGCGTGCTGCGACTCATGGGGTCGCAAAGAGTTGGACACGACTGAGTGACTGAAGTGAACTGATCTAGCTATTTCAGCTGAAACAGCTTTATCTGAGTCCACACACAAAAAACAAATCTCCTTCCTTCCTGGCATTCCTTTCCAATATCCAGTGCCGGTGTTCCTCATCACTTTGACGCCTTAATGTTATGCTGAAGGTTGAAGTGCCCTGGTGCTCAGTCCTTGAACCTCACTTCTACATTCTAGATCCATATGCTCACACAGAGCTTAGTTATTGAGTGCTGGACAAGTAAGTAACCCAAAGTTTAGTGGCTTATATCAATCATCAGTAAATTACTTCTAACAATTCTTGGGTCAAAATTCAGGAAAAGCAGAGCGGGGGACAAATCATGTTAGTTCCACACGATGTCCGTGAGATTGGAATTTGCCCTTTACCCCCACCCAAGAAGCAGGATGGTTGCTGGGCAAATGGCTTGGCTGAGGTCTACATCTTAGGTCTAACTTCACACTGTCCTCTGAGTTCTCAGCTCTCCTCCATACAGTCAAGGGCCTCTTCTCATGGCCTTCCCAGCAGAACTGGAATCCTAACATGGCTGGGCAGGTGCTCAACAGGGCAAAGAAGCTGTCAGGACCACAACTGGTACTGTGTCACTTCCAGCATGTTGCTTTACTGGTCGGAGCAAATCACAAGCCCAGCCTAATCATAAGGGACAGGGAGTACACAAAGGTGTGAGTATCCAAAGGCTAGGTTCCTTTAGAGCTGACAGGGCAACAATGACCACACCTGGTGACCTCATCTAATCCCCTTGTTAAATAACATAATGCAGACAACTTGCAAATCTCCACCTGCAATCTCTCTCCTACATTCCAGACCCATATACCCAACAGCCCTGTGACATCTCCACTTGTATATACAGTAAGCATCTCAAACTAAACCCTGCAAAGGCTGAGCTGCACCTTCCCGCAGTCGACCTTGTGTCTCCTTATAGCAGCTCCACTATTATAGCCATTTCAGCTTTAAGCAAGGTTGAGCGACGAGGACTGATGCTTTCAAACTGTCGTGCTGAAGGAAACTCTTGAGTGTCCCTTGGAGAGCAAGGAGATCAAACCACTCAATGCTAAAGGAAATCAACCCTGAATATTCATTGGAAGGTCTGATGCTGAAACTGAAGCTCCAGTACTTTGGCCAACTGATGCAAAGAACTGACTCATTTGAAAAGACCCTGTGGGTGGGAAAGATTGAAGGCAGGAGGAGAAGGGGACAACAGAGGATGAGACGGTTGGACGGCATCACCAACTCCATGGACATGAGTTTGAGCAAACTTTGGGAGACGGTAAAGGACAGGGAGGCCTGGCGTGCTGCAGTCCATGGGGTCGCAAAGAGTGGGACACGACTGAGCGACTGAACAACAGCCAAAATTATTGGGCTCATCCTTGCCTTCATTTCTCAAATTCCACACCAGATGCCATCAGATCAACCTTAGAAAAACGTCTAGAACTCATCCACTTCTCACCACCTCCACTGCCGACACCACGCCACACAACTGTGACAGCCTTCTAACTGGTTTCCCTGTTTCAGAACCGGCCCATCTATTCTTAAGAAAGCAGTCAGAGAGAGTCAATGAAAATGAAAGTCAGGGCCGATCATTTCTCTGCTGAGCATCCTTTTCTGGTTTCCCATCTCATTATGAGCAAAAGCAAAATTCATCAAAATAAAATGCTACAAGAAAACAGATAACTAATGAGGAGCTATGGTACAGCCCAGGGAACACTACTCAATGATCTGTGGTGAGCTGAACGGGAAGGAAATCCACAGAAGAGGGGATATACGTGTAACTGACTCCCCTTGCAGCACAGTAGAAACCCATACAACACTGCAAAGCAACTATACTTCAGTAAAGTGTTTTTTTTTTTTTTAAAGGCCTGAAGCAATCTGGACCTCACTGTGTCTTGCATTTTGTCATCCTCTTTGCCCACTTTATTTCAGCCACAGGAACCCTGCTTCTCCTCCCACGAGCCTTCTATCTGGAAAGTTCTTGATGAAAATATGTCTTCCTTCTACACCTCCCTTTGTACCTAAAGACTTCTCAGCAAGGTCTTCCCTGATCACCACCATCTAAAGTTGTACATGCACACATGTGTGCACATATATTGTATCTCACAGGAAAGCAGAAAAATTCTCAACGGCCTTGGGATAGTTTAATCTGGAAATCAGAAGACTGATGGAGAGCTCATTTTTGAGAACAGATGTGGTATAAAAATCATGCAAATTAAAGCATTCTTACATCTTTAGAAATTAAAATGTATGAGGCACAGAAAACAAGTAATTAGGTAAATTGTGTGGCAGGGTGAAAAGACAGAACATAACTTTTCAGCTGCCAGTCCCATGTCATAACATAATACATACCTCAGACCATCTAACTAGCCAAAAAAGAATGAAATAATGCCTTTTGCAGCAACGTGGAAGAACCTAGAGATTATTACACAGGGTGAAGTCAGACAGAGAAGGAAAAATGTCATATGACATCCCTTATATGTGGAATCTAAAAAGAAATCCTACTAATGAACTTACTTAAAAACCAGAAGAATACTCACAGACTTAGAGAATGAACTTATGGTTAATGGTGGGGAGAAGAAGGGAGAGGACAGTTAGGGAGTCTGGGATGGACATGTACACACTACTACGTTTAAAATGGATAACCAACAAGGTCCTACCGTGTAGCAGAGAAAACTCTGCTCAATATTACGTGGCACCCTGGATCGGAGAGGAGTTCGAGGGAGAATGGATACATGTATAATATATTGCTGAGTCCCTTTGCTGTCCATCCGAAACTATCACAACATTGTTAATCTGCTATACTCTAATACAAAAAAAAAAAAAAACAACCTAGGAAGATGGTTAATATCACAAGGCTGCAGGGTAAAATGGAGTAATAAAGATCTTTAGACACCGCAGATGGGTTACAGTTTTATCTTTTACCCTTTAGCCTATCCAAGTGATTCAGTAAGTCTTAATTTCTCTAAGCATTTTTTTCCCTATCAGTGAAAAAAACTGAACAAAAATACAGGTCTTATGTACTTTACTGGTGGCTTAGTGGCAAAGAATCCGCCTGCAGTGCAGGAGACACAGGGCACACAATTCCCGTGTTGGGAAGATCCTCTGGAGAAGAAAATGGCAATCCACTTCAGTATTCTTGCCTGGGAAATCCCCGTCCACAGGGGTGCAAAGTGTCAGCCAAGTCTGAGCATTAGCAATTGAAAGATGGAATCTAGTGGAATAACATTTACGAGAGAGAGCTTTTAATAATGTAAAACACTAGAAAAAAACACCTTATGTGAAAAAAAAGGAAAAAAATATGATTTTTTGGTGACTCATAAATCACTTTATATGACTTTTGGTGACATAGGTTTTTTTTAAAATGTGGAATACAGATTTTTCATTTACATAATAGTGCATATTAGTCTGGAATTTTTCAGAGGAGAAGAAATAAAATGATTGCTCCAAAGAATAATTATAATTAGTTATAAGCCTGCTGGTTTTCTTCTTGTACATAATTATTAAATAGGCAATGTAAAATGCTGATACACATACTTTGCTCTCATGCAATTTAAAATAGAACAGAACGGTTGTACACTTTAACTAATGGTAACATTTATTTACATAATCATATTTACTAATTTATTGATATTATTTCCACTTACAGAGTCTGTTTTAGATTTTTTAGCATGGTGTTAAGTAGGGCAACGTGGCACTTACTTGTCTTTGGCAAAAAAAATAAAAACTACATTGCTTAACTTCCTGTTTAAGTAGGAAAAATATTTATTAGCACTTTCACATTTTCTGTATTTCTCTTCCATGTTTCAAACCTATGCAGGGAAAGAACATGGCTGTAATATTTCAGACCATTATGATACCTTTCCAAGCTAATAAGAGTCACTGCTTGGTTAACAACTGGAAGCAGGAAAGACCAACCAGGGGACCCACAGGCTACACGAGATTCATGTGCAGTGTGGGAGGCACATGCCCAGGTGGATGTCAGCCTTGCAGCCTGCAGATCCCTGTATCTACACATTTTGAAATTGTGTAAGAAAGTAACTTTCAGATGTTTTAGGAGTTCTACCCAATACTCTGAGATAGCCTACACTAACAATCTCCTCTTATCCACTGAATCACTTTTTTTTTTTTTTAATGATCTGGTTTCCTAGTTACGTTCAGTCACTCAGTCATGTTGGACTCTTTGTGAGCCCATGGACTGCAGCACGCCAGGCTGTCCTTCACCATCTCTCGGAGCTTACTCAAACTCATATCCATGGAGTCAGTGATACCATCACCAACTCCCGGGGTTTACTCAAACCCATGTCCATTGAGTTGATGATGCCATCCAAGCATCTCATCCTCTGTCGTCCCCTTCTCCTCCTGCCCTCAATCTTCCCCAAAATCAGGGTCTTTTCAAATGAATCAGTTCTTCACATCAGGTGGCCAAAGTACTGAAGTTTCAGCTTCAGCATCAGTCCTTCCAATGAACTTCTAGTACTGATCTTTAGGATGGACTGGTTGGATCTCCTTGCTGTCCAAGGGACTCTCAAGAGTCTTCTCCAACACCACAGTTCAAAAGCATCAATTCTTCAGCGCTCAACTTTCTCTATAGTCCAACTCTCACATCCATACATGACTACTGGAAAAACCATAGCTTTGACTAGACGGACCTTTGCTGGCAAAGTGATGTCTCTGCTTTTTAATATGCTGTCTAGGTTGGTCATAACTTTCCTCCAAGGAGTAAGCATCTTTTAATTTTATGGCTGCAGTCACCATCTGCAGTGACTACCTTTATTAAATTTGTTACAATACTGCTTCTTAGTTTGTGCTGTGGTTTTCTGGGGCACAAGATATGTGGGATCTCAGCTCCCCCCTCAGGGATCAAACTCATACCCCCTGCATTGGAAGGCAGAGCGGTAACCACTGGACCACCAGGGAAGTCCCAGAATCACGGGAAGAGTGACCTCCAAAGGCATTTCCTCGAATATTCTTGCACATCCCTAACTTTTCATCACTTATTTAATTATTCTGGCCATCCGTAGACTTTATGGTAACCTAAAATGTCATTCAAGGGACTTTTAATATAAGGCAGCCAGGCTTAGAGCTCTTTTTTAAAAGCACAAAAACAGAACTATATACCGTGTGTACACTACCATAAACAAGAATCTTTTACACTGTGGAACAAATTCCATAGATACTTCCAAAAAACCCTTGATAACTTAGTTAATAAAGTCCAAAGGAAAGATCCAATAATAACCAATGAATTTTAAATTATGTTACTTTCCCTGCACATCTAGGTTTTAATGGTATGAGGCACGGATTTTCTTACACTGTTTAGTATACTTAGTCCACTCCCTCAAAAAAGATATTGTTAATTATGTGAAACTACAAAATCAACATCTTTTAGAAAATAACCTTGATGTTAACAATTTTTAAATGTGGCTATATCATCATTAAGTTTGGGAAACTGCAGATTAAAATGTTTGATATTGATTTTGAAAGTGAAAGTCATTCAGTCGTGTCTGATTCCTTGCTACCTCATGGACCTCTCCAGGCCAGAATACTGGAGTGGGTAGCCTTTCTCTTCTCCAGGGGATCTTTCCAACCCAAGGATCGAACCCAGGTCTCCCACATTGCAGGCAGATTCTTTACCAGCTGAGCCACAAGTGAAGCCCAAGAATACTGGAGCGGGTAGCCTATCCCTTCTCCAGGGCATCTTCCCAACAAGGAATCAAACCGGGGTCTCCTGCATTGCAGGCGAATTCTTTACCAACTGAGATATCAGGGAAAAGTGAAAGTGAAAGTCACTCAGTTGTGTCCAACTCTTTGTGACCCCATGGACTAAAAGTTCTGGAACTCTCCAGGCCGGAATACTGGAGTGGGTAGCCTTTCCCTTCTCTATGGGATCTTCCCTACCTAGAGATTGAACTCAGGTCTCCCACATTGCAGGCAGATTCTTTACCAGCTGAGACACAAGGGAAGCCTGATATTGATTTAGGTCTTGCTAAATAACAAGACTGTGTGTGTGTATTTAGTAGATCCCAGTGAAACACATCAGGCATGTACATGTCACTTATAAGTTTGCTTTCAGGAGACATAAAACATTTCATAATTAAAATTTTAAATGGGTTGAGTTTTCAGTGAGTCTACAATACTTATTTAAACTATAAAGCACTTGAACCATATTTGGAATTTAAATACAGCTATATCTTAAGTGCAGAAAAAGGAAGAGCTGTAGAAAGAAAAAAGAAAGTTTCCTTTCCTCCTTCTGACCAAAGGCTCACCCTAAGTAAAGTGGAACATAAACAGGCGATCCAATATTGCCACTAGGGTTCAAAGTGAGATGGATCTGAGTCTATCTTTCTTGCTGCAAAATCCTAAAAAGCATTTCATCTCCCCAATCCTTAGCTTTCTTCTTTGTAAAGTGGCAACAGCCACAGATCCATAAGACTATTGAGACCATCAAAAGTGAAAATGAATGTAAAACCCCTAGCACGTGCCCAGCAGAAAACTCAGTACGTTCTCATTGCTGGTTTTCAGCACTGTGGCCATACTTGTCTTAAACATTATTTCATCTCCCTTTCTTGACCCTTCACTCATCATCGCAAACCTGCAAGTGCCCTCCTGTTTCCAACTCTGCATCCCTCCACTAGATCCGCTCTAATTCCTGTGGCATATCACGCTTTGAAATTTCTATCACCCTTCCCCTGCTGTGAAACATGCAAGAGAAGAAAATTTATTCCTGCCAGGTACTGTGAGGAAAGCAATCTGATTAAATTAATTCAATTAAAGTATGTAAGAATCTTAATTTTCCACTGGCATATAAAAAAGTATCACAGGCTGAGCCACAAGGGAAGCCCAAGGGTACTGGATTGAGTAGCCTATCCCTTCTCCAGTGGATCTTCCCAACCCAAGAATCAACTGGGGTCTCCTGCATTGCAGGCAGACTCTTTACCAACTGAGCTATGACAGAAGCCCCAATTAATTCATTAAAGTATATAAGAATCTTAGTTTTCCATTGGCATATGTTAAAAAAAAAAAAGCAAGCAATGAAAATACAGTGTAAGAAAACAAAAGCTTTAGGAAATACTCAGAAAGTTATTTCTGTATTAGGCAACTATCACTGAGTCAGGTTAATACTGTCTCAGGTTAAGGGTCTACATCTCCCCTACTCTAAGTTGGAAATCTCTTCTAAGCAATTTCTATAGCACAGAGCTCTTCCCCTCTCCAACCTGTTGTCCCGGCCTCCCCAACTCTGATTTCAGACAGTCAGTGGAACATTTTACTTAGAACAAACAAAAGCCAAACAAACTACAGATGAGGCAACAAGAAGTACTAACTTCATCAGAGAGGCAAAAGGGTAGGAGATGAAGTGAATAGAAGATGACAAACAAAGGAAGGCAGTGAAGAGAAAGGCAAAGAACACTGGGAATGTAAGGAAATAAAGGTGGAACAGAGAACTAGAGATGAGGCAAGGAGGGTGGTCATAAGAAACGAATGGCATGAGTGTGCCCATTCTCTAAGACAGAACAGGGAAATCAACATCTTCGCTGCCCCAGAGAAGCTAGGTGTCAACCGGCAACACCGTCACAACCTAAAGGCTGAGAGTTATGTTTCATCTGGCAGGAAATTGTAGGATTTCAAGCCTGGGTGATAGCATCTCAAGTGAACCTGAGAACTGCTTCCAGGAGGCGAGGGGGGGGAGCCAGGTTATACAGAAATTTTGCAACAAGGGGCACATCAAAAGATCGTTGTTAATTAAAGAAAACCAGACATCGCAAGTTAAGAAACTCAGCGCTTTTCTATGCATGTATTATAATGTGCTCAGTCGCTGAGTCGTGTCTGAATCTTTGTGATCCCATGGCTTTGGGAGTCCACTAGGCTTCTCTGCCCGTGGAATTTTCCCGGCAAGAACATGGGAGTGGGTTGCCATTTCTTCCTCAAAGGGATCTTCCAGACCCAGGAACTGAACCCAAGTCTCTTGCACTGCAGGTGGATTCTTTACCACTGAGCCACCAGGATGGCATAATGCAAGCGTCAGAGCTCACTGAGATAATGCCAGTTTCCTGTGTTTTTCCCATCCTGAGCCTCCTGAGGGCTCACTGTCGGGCGTGGCTGCAGTCTGGCGGCTGCTAGGTAGCAGGCAATACTCCATTTCTCAAAGGCATGAAGTGCCCCAGAGTGCTGCATATGTGCATGCTATCGTGTGGCTTATTGCAGAGGAGCTGGCACGTCTCCACAAGAACTTGGGCCAAGGGAAAGTTCACGCACACAAAGAAGAATGCGTTTAGCAGCCAGCCACAAGCAGTGGACAAATACTGCAGGACAGTGCATTTCCTTCCTCTTATGTGGCCATTTCCACAGAATATGAAAGCATCACATGACAGTGTGCTTCCACGGGCATATTTTTAGCCTCACAAATATATTTCATTTTCTTTTAAGATTTGAAAGACCCCACGTCACATTAGTTTTGTTCATTACTCTATCAACATGATTGATTTTAGGGACCAAACTAAATTTTTCTTCTTCTCAATTAAATTATTCAATTTGGGGGGAATGGAACAAGTATATTTTTGAAACCTCTTTTATAAGTTACTGAAGTATACTAAGAAAAAAATTTGGATTTAACTGAAATGCTGCAACTAGACATACTGGAAAATATGGAACAAAAATTCCAGTTTTAAATCAGCTGAATACATTATTGACCCCCAAATCATCAATTAAACAAAAGAAATTATATTTGCATTGATGTTTGAATCTGCATCCATTCTTGGTAGCATGTAATATATGCAACTGCTCAGTTCTAGCTGTCCTTGTAGCCACATTACCATATTATTCAAATGTATCCATCATTTATATGTAAATAGACAAGATGAATGGCTTTTTCATAAGAAAACAATTTTCAAATGACAAACAGACTTAGACAGACATTAGCAAGATAAAATGTTGTAAATATTCATTCTATTATATATTTTAAAGGAAAAATGGACACTATTTCAATTTTTTTTAAAGTAGTGTGGTAATTACAAAATGGGATCTTAATACAGTCACAATACCAACAGTTACTCTTCTTAATAAAAGTCTCCACCAATGTCATTTGTATCTTGTAAATTACATGTTCTCAGATCCATCTGTGGAAATTGGGATGTTAATTATCATGGTTACATTTCATGATTCCACAGTTAAATGCTGAAATGGTCTACACAAATACCATATGTTTTTCTAAGAGAAACGGAGAAAGATTAATTACGAGTTCAAGCCCAAGTCTCAACACAATAAGATCATTACACTGTGTGCTATGCAAATTGGAAGTTTTAATTAATAGCTGAAATACTAACCAAGGGGAAAAACTGTGAAGTCTAAATTGTAAGTATCAGCCTTTTCTCTACAAAAATCACCCCAAATAAGGATGCTTTTCTGAAACCAAGCTATAAATCCAAAGGAGAAAACATTTTTGTTGTCTGTGAACTTCCTTTGATGGAGTGATCACCATCATATTGTTTTATATTACTTGATAAACCTGAAACTGAGAAAGTGTACTAGTAACAAACAGGTTATAACAGATCACATAGCTAGAAACTGCAACTGAACATTTTTTCTGGATTTTTCTTTCAAACACATACCATTCAAAATTATGCAAAATAAGTCTCATGTACTCAGATAAAATACTTCAGTATAGCTACCTAAAGACAAAACTCTATGATAATGCTAGAAGACTTTCGTTCATAATTATAAAAGCTGAGTTCTCATCTTACTCACCACGTATTCAAACACGAGCGTCAGTGTCTCCTTGGTGTGGATGATGTCATGAAGGAGCACTATGTTAGCATGCTTTAGTCCTTTTAACAGAGAAGCTGGAAGATAAAGTGAACCAAGAGGTAAGTTATTATGAGTAACAACCTACCAATAAGCTTCTTTTATTGTACTGGTACATCATCAGATGAAATACACCTATTTTCCCACTTTCTATGCCCATATAGATATGGCTTATCTCCATATGTATGAAATACATATTCTGCTGATGTTGAATGGAGGTTTCTCTAAGTGTCAATTACAGCCTGTTGGTTGATGTTGTCATTGAATTCTTCAATATATTTGCTAGTTCTCTGGAGAGTGGTTCTTTCAATGACTAAGTGAAGGATGGTGACATCCTCAACTGTAACTGGGGATCTGTCAATTTCTTATTTGAATTCTCCTAGTTTTGGCTTTGTGTGCTTTGAAGCTGTAGTTTGCTACATGTAACGTTTAAGATGGTTGCATTCTGTGAATCGGGCCCTTTTATCAATACATAAAGCAGCTCTTTGTCTCAGGTAATTTTCTTCACTCTTAAGTACTTTGTCTGATATTAATATTGCCACTTCAGCTTGACTTTGATTAGTGTTCATATGGTATATCTTTTATATATACATTTTTTTTCTTTTGGCCTATACCAATGGGGTCGCACACAGTCAGACACGACTGAAGTGACTTAGCAGCAGCAGCAGCAGCAGCAGCAGCAGCAATGACCATTCAGGTAGAACATTCAAGAACAGAAGCTTTTTCTATCATTGTTAATCCTTTTAGTAACACTGTGCCTTCAATTTTGGTTTTTGGTATATACCCTGAAGAGAAAAAAGAAACACAAAACACATGTTTTACATGTGTTCTATCCGGAACTTGTAATTGCTGATATATTCATCAAGTATTTATTGAGAACCTAGTTACACTGATGGCCCTAGACAAACCTCAAACCCTTGACACTCAATAATGTTGCAAGCCCACCTCTTTAAAAGGGGGTTTATAACACCAAATGCGAACCCTGATGCAAACCCTGGACTTTGGGCAATTATCAGGTGTCAAGGTAGGTTCATACTCAATAATGTTGCAAGCCCACCTCTTTAAAAGGGGATTTATAACACCAAATGCGAACCCTGATGCAAACTCTGGACTTTGGGCGATTATCAGGTGTCAAGGTAGGTTCAAACTCAATAATGTTGCAAGCCCACCTCTTTAAAAGGGGATTTATAACACCAAATGCAAACCCTAATGCAAACTCTGGACTTTGGGTGATTATCAGGTGTCAAGGTAGGTTCATCTATCGTAACAAATGTACCACTCTGGTGAGAGATGCCAACAGTAGGGAGGGTTGGGGTGGGAGGCAGGGAAGAAAGTACAAGAAAATCCTCTGCACTTTCCACTCAATTCTGCTTTGACCTTAAAGCTGCTCTAGAAAAATAAAGTCTATTTTAAAAAATAAAAAGATATACCTATGTTTAAACATACTAAAAGAAAAAAACAAGTCTAGATTATCTAATATTTTACTCAAATAAAATGATATTTTAGATATGGAGTCATCATGCAAAAAAGGCTGTTCAGGACAGTCCCCAAAGGAGAGAGAGAGAGAACGTGGAGACTGGTACATTCTCGTATGACCCCCATGAATGCAAGCTTATTATTGCCTTGAATTTCCACTGTCTTCACTAGGCAAACCTACTTCAGGACTATAATAATATCTTTAAACCAAGATATACTTCAATAAATACCTAACTGGCCCAAAGAAGGCCATTCAGACTGAGAATTCCATGGTGTGGCTGGTTTCAACACCAGAAGACCATAAAGAAGTCATGTTTCCTCTGAAACCGAATAGGCAGCTTCATGCACTGCCCAAGCCAGGGAAGTCTAAAATATCCCAGGGAAGTCCTACAAAAAAGTAAAAATACTTCGGACTTCTCTGGTAGTTCAGTGATAAAGACTCCACCTGCCAATGCAGGGGACACAGTTCAGTCCCTGATCCAGAAAGGTTTCATATGCAGCAGAGAAACTAAGCTCAGCACCACAACCATTGGAGGCACCACAGTGGGGAGCCCCTGCACTGCCGCTGGAGAGCGGACCCCACTCACTGCCGCTGGAGAGGAGACCCCACTCACAGCCGCTGCAGAGCGGACCCCACTCACAGCCGCTGCAGAGCGGACCCCACTCACTGCCGCTGCAGAGCGGACCCCACTCACTGCCGCTGCAGAGCGGACCCCACTCACTGCCGCTGCAGAGCGGACCCCACTCACTGCCGCTGCAGAGCGGACCCCACTCACTGCCGCTGCAGAGCGGACCCCACTCACTGCCGCTGCAGAGCGGACCCCACTCACTGCCGCTGCAGAGCGGACCCCACTCACTGCCGCTGCAGAGCGGACCCCACTCACTGCCGCTGCAGAGCGGACCCCACTCACTGCCGCTGCAGAGCGGACCCCACTCACTGCCGCTGCAGAGCGGACCCCACTCACTGCCGCTGCAGAGCGGACCCCACTCACTGCCGCTGCAGAGCGGACCCCACTCACTGCCGCTGCAGAGCGGACCCCACTCACTGCCGCTGCAGAGCGGACCCCACTCACTGCCGCTGCAGAGCGGACCCCACTCACTGCCGCTGCAGAGCGGACCCCACTCACTGCCGCTGCAGAGCGGACCCCACTCACTGCCGCTGCAGAGCGGACCCCACTCACTGCCGCTGCAGAGCGGACCCCACTCACTGCCGCTGCAGAGCGGACCCCACTCACTGCCGCTGCAGAGCGGACCCCACTCACTGCCGCTGCAGAGCGGACCCCACTCACTGCCGCTGCAGAGCGGACCCCACTCACTGCCGCTGCAGAGCGGACCCCACTCACTGCCGCTGCAGAGCGGACCCCACTCACTGCCGCTGCAGAGCGGACCCCACTCACTGCCGCTGCAGAGCGGACCCCACTCACTGCCGCTGCAGAGCGGACCCCACTCACTGCCGCTGCAGAGCGGACCCCACTCACTGCCGCTGCAGAGCGGACCCCACTCACTGCCGCTGCAGAGCGGACCCCACTCACTGCCGCTGCAGAGCGGACCCCACTCACTGCCGCTGCAGAGCGGACCCCACTCACTGCCGCTGCAGAGCGGACCCCACTCACTGCCGCTGCAGAGCGGACCCCACTCACTGCCGCTGCAGAGCGGACCCCACTCACTGCCGCTGCAGAGCGGACCCCACTCACTGCCGCTGCAGAGCGGACCCCACTCACTGCCGCTGCAGAGCGGACCCCACTCACTGCCGCTGGAGAGCGGACCCCACTCACAGCCGCTGCAGAGCGGACCCCACTCACTGCAGCTACAGAGCGGACCCCACTCACTGCTGCTGCAGAGCAGACCCCACTCACAGCCGCTGCAGAGCGGACCCCACTCACTGCCGCTGCAGAGCGGACCCCACTCACTGCGGCAGGAGAGCGGACCCCACTCACTGCCGCTGCAGAGGGGACCCCACTCACTGCAGCTACAGAGCGGACCCCACTCACTGCAGCTACAGAGCGGACCCCACTCACTGCTGCTGCAGAGCAGACCCCACTCACTGCAATGGGAGAGAGCCCGTGCATGGTAGCGAGGGGGCACCCAAAAATAAATAAATAGAATACATAATGAAATATTACAGATTTATCAGAGCTTTGTAAAATTAGCACTCACAACAAAATACTTACCAAAAATAATAAAATAACAGTATAGCACACAAACTTTGAAGAAATAAGCACCACAAAGATGTATGACAGATTAGTATTGTTAATTCCAATAATTTACAATCTTCTTTCTTTTAATTATTCAAATATTTAATTATTCAACCATCAGCCTCAAACAACTGAAGCGTATTACATGGTTAATTTCCAGGCATTCATCATTAGTCTGGGGACCAACTTCACATATGCTCATTTTAAAAATGACACTTGGCCCCACAGTAGTCTTCTATGACAGACTCTAAGACAGAGATCAAGATTTCAAACCACAACAGGGTATTTGGCACAGTACTTCACACCTACACGGTGTGAGAATATGCATAGGTGAAATGAATTAAGGACCTAATGGGTATCACGCTTATGAAAGGAACCTAGCTCTGTGAGGCAAGTTTTGGAAAGATATATATCGTTTGTAATTTTGTCCAATTTTATTTTTCAAGTTAATCCCTCAGTTTGTCAAGTGCTGATCCATCCTTATCAGCAAGACCTCCAAAGAGGTACTGAAGCTTACAATCCATGGATGATCCACGCTCTAAGAACCCTTTGCCTAGGAATCTTGTTGTTGTTTTTATTATTATGATTATTACTTTTCTCCCACTATCGCCCTGCTTCTCTGACTATTTAGACCTAAACTGTTTCACATTTCTAACAGTAATGACTTCATGCCCATCATTTCCGATTGTGTTTTTCCTACAATTTCAGTAAAATCAAATCTCTGCCATCATTCATCCTGTGAAAAAACGTCTTTTCTTAATCGTGACCGATACTATACTAAAAAAGACCATGCCCTTTTTCTCATTTTTTGGGTGCTCCCCGTGGCATGTAAGATCTTAGTTTCCCAACCTGGGATTGAACCGATGACCCCTGCATTAGAAGCAGAGTCTTAACCACTGAAAAACAGGAAAGTCCCTGTCATTTCATTTTTTTTGAAACATGATATATTTTTTTACCATTTCTACAGAAACACTCAAAGCCTCCACGTTCCAATGTATAAACTCTCAAGTATTATAGATTTTAGACTTCTAACTATATTTACATAGGCTTTAAAAAACACACTATCTGTTAAATAATGACCAAGAACTGTTTGAAAGCAAGCCCTTTTTCTTTTGAGATTAACATAATGAACTCGTATTTGGAAAAGGATAAGCCATTAATTTCAAAACTGATGGCAGAAAAATGGCATTGAAGGGCACAAAACCGTCCACAATATCCACCAACATGAGGGTGGGTGACAGACCTGACTAACTAAAGCTGCCAACCAACAGTCTCTGCTCCAAGCCAGGTGCCAGATACTGTCATTCCCGCTGTTGCCAAGGCGAGGAAGTCTCCTGGCTGCCAAGCGTGTGCGTGATTAACACCACAAGCCCCAAGCCGCTGTGTCTCCCTTTGCAAGACAAACACTGTCAAAATAATACTCCCTGTAATCCGAACAATATCTCAAATATACCACATGTTATTTTCTCATCGTTTACATACAAAACAAAGCCTGTAACACTGGCTTTAACAATCCCAGCACACTTGGTTTCCCGCAAGTTTTAAGCAAACATATGGCAAACATTTTAAATTCATTTCACCAGTGAGGCTTGGAAAGGTATGATTCTACATGGTAATTAAGGTTGAGGGTAAAATTTCTAACAATCATTTTGGGGCCATGTCGAAACGATACAAAAGCAGAGAAACACGTTGCTCATAAAGATAACTGCAAAGTCTTGGCAGGACAGGACATAGACAGCTGCCCCTTAGAGCGGGAACAAGTTCAGACGCCCACTCATCCACCATACACAAACCTCGACCTTCCGCTTTCAGAATAAACATCCTAGGTTTCCACTCTGAGGTGAAACAGGTACATTTTACCTAAACACCAACCTCATCATGACTAAAATAAATTATGAGTTACCCCAAAACTCAAAGCATATTCATTTTTCACGGAAGGGAAAAAATTGCTTATTTTAAACATTGCTTATTTTACATTGCTTATTTTAAAAGCAATGTTAACAGAGAAATGACATAAAATCTTTCTTTACTAAGTCAAATAGTCTTCTAGGTCATTATTTGACATCTTATTGCTAGAAGGAGATATCACAAATAAATACAATCCAAGCTTGCTCACTCCCCTTTAGCCTCTGGAAGGAATGAGTGTGTTCACATTCTCCCCTCATCATTTTACATGTCCCCTTTCTGTGTCAACCCTAGCGGTGTGGGTTGGAGGTGCTGCTACCTGATTTTTCCAGAAAACAAAGATTATTACCTATTATTACCCAAGAAAGTAACCAGATTTCACACTACAACTACAACAGACATAAACTTTTTCCTCAAGCCCACACGTAGACAGCTCTGTGTGTGTGAGTCACTCAGTGTGTCTAACTCTTTGCAACCCCATGGACTGAAGCCCTCCAGGCTCCTCTGTCCATGGGATTTTCCAGGCAAGAATACTAGAGTGGGTAGCCTTTCCCTTCTCCAGGGGATCTTCCTGACCCAGGAATCAAACTCAGTTCTCCTGCTTTAGCAGGCAGGTTCTTTTCCGTCTGAGCCACCAGGGAAGCCCAGATAGATCTAAAGCTGTTGATATTCACCTTATACTAGAAATAGCATACTTCCTTCCTTTACCTAGTTTATTTTTTAGTTGAAGTATAGCTAATTTACAATACTGTGTTAGTTTCAAATGTACAGCAAAGTGATTCAGGTGTATACACACATGCACACACACACACACAAACACACATTCTTTTTCAGATTCTTTTTCATTATATGTTATTACAAGATATTGACTGTAGTTCCCAGTGCTATATAGTAGTTCTTGTTGTTCACCTATTTAATATACAGTACTGCGTTAATCACAATCTCCTAATTTATCTATTCATTTATATTCTGCAAGAAGCTCTCACTTACTTGCTACTGGATTCTGAGTATTTTGAAAGCAAAAACATTCTGAATGGGAAAAACTTAAGGGCAAAAAAGAACAAGATAAACACAGAGAAAGATGAAAGTGCTTGCCTGAGTGTGTCTGTGATGAGGGGATCGCAACAGAGAGAGGAACTCAGGCCTGCCCTGAAAACAGCTCCAGGGTAACTTGTGCATGGTTCCAGAAGGTATGCTGCCCACTGTGGCTGCATGTTAGGAGAAACAGTGTCGCCCTGCTCAGTTCTGAATCTTCCCCCAAATGAGATCTGATCTCTTTTATACACATATATATCAAATTTGAGCTTCCTGGTAGCTCAACTGGTAAAGAATCTGCCTGCAATGCAGGAAACCCCAGTTGGATTCCTGGGTCAGGAAGATCCCTTGGAGAAGGGATAGGCTACCCACTCCAGTATTCTTGGTCTTCACGTGTGGCTCAGATGGTAAAGAATCTGACATCTGGGTTCAGTCCCTGGGTCAGGAAGATCCCCTGGAAGAGGGAGTGTCAACACGCTCCAGTATTCTTGCCTGGAGAATCCCCAGGGGTAGGGAGCCTGGCAGGCTGCAGTCCATGGGGCTGCAAAGACTCTGACAGGACAGGGCAACTAAGCACAGCACATACCAAATTTACATGAAACAGAGTTAACGCTTTGTTACAGGGGAAGAGATCACAGCTAATCCAAAACACAAAGTTAAAATGTATGTGATGCCCTATAAACTTAATTTAGCTAAAATCACAGTAAGGATTTAGAGACATGTTTTTCACTCACCAGATGCTATCTAAATGTGGAAGGATAATAAGACAGGTTAGGAGTACTTTATAAACATCACAAAACTTGTTTTCCATCCACCAAAAAGTCTACTGTTTTACTTGTTCCTTAGTTGAGCCTTGCTGTTGGAGAATAGACTAACTTGAACCCCACTACATATTTCCCCTGCTCTTTTCCCCTCCCGATTTCCCCAGCATCACAGACTTGAAATGTAGTCCTGACATTACAACCTCAACTACTGTCCCTGCCATATACCTCTTGACTACTGGCAGAGATCAGTCATCTGGGGTCTATTTCCACATTGTAGGACTGCTTCCTATAGTAATTTGGTATATATGTGTATAAAAATATAAAAAGTAAACATGAAGTGAAAAAATTCCATTGTTTGGTTTTTTTTTTTACTCAATTCTCTCACTTTTTCACTTCTTAGTTTATGGTTTGTACGTGTATATGTGTTTTAGATCAGATCTCATTTGGGGGAAGATTCAGAATTGAATCTCTCAAAGAAGAGATTCCTCTAAAAATACAGCTTAGCCACATGAGACAGCCAATATTTGACATTTTTGATCTATTAACACAGCAATTTCCAGTGGCTCAACCCAATAGAGTTTATCTAGTTCAAACCATTTTAACTTTTTCACAGAGGCATAGTAACTTTTCCCATTGTTAACACTGAAACCAATTAATCAGCTGCCAAATGGTGAATAATCATCCTGAATACAATAAAAAAAAAAAAAAGGAAGAATCTGTTCATGAAACTATGGTTATTGACGAGGGGAAGGATATAGAAACAATTTGTATGAGTACTTTTTGATAACATTTGAATTGTTATGATACAGATATACTCCTTTTATAACAAAAGAGATACCTGGAAAAGTTCTTTATTACAATAGATAAAGAAAGTTTCTTTATTACAAAGAAAGCTGAAAAAACACTATAACATTGGCCAAAGAAAATTGAAATAATGCTATAAAATAGCATTTTGTGTGCTGAGTCACTTCAGTCATGTCTGAGTCTTTGTGACCCTATGGACGGTAGCCTGCCAGGCTCCTCTGTCCATGGGATTCTCCAAGCAAAAACACTGGAGCGGGTTGCCATTTCTTACTCCAGGCGATCTTCCCGACCCAGGGATCAAGACTGCAGCACTTTCGTCTGCTGCATCGGCAGGCAGGTTCTTTACCTCCATCGTCACCTAGGAAGGCCTTACAAAAGGTATATTGCTATTTACATAAGTAATGCGCAGCTACAATAATGAATGATTATAACTGCAGGGTGGCCCTTCGCTACCAGCCCCTTCCCACAAAGAGAGTGGTGCCAATCCTTGCATTATAAGGGCTTCTTTTCATATCCTGGAACTGGGGAGGCCTCTAATTTGCACTGAAATCCAAAATATGGAAAGTTGTCCTTGTCTAAGTGGTCACTTTCCCACATTAAGATTAACTGACTCATTGCAAAAGTCTTCTACTTTTGTTTCCAGCTACTTCCAATTGAGGGCTTCTCTGGGGGCACAGTCGTAAGGAATTCCCCCTGTCAACGCAAGAGACACAAGTTCTATCCCTGGGTCAGGAAGATCCCCTGGTGAACGAAATGACAACCCACTCCAATATTCTTGCCCGGAGAATCCCACACACAGAGACCGGTGGGCCGCGTCCATAGAGTCTCAAAGAGCTGGACACAACTTAGCAACTGAACAACTCCCAGTTGAACCTATAAACGGCCCACCAGCTGCCTTTCTGCTCCAGCTAATCTTGTTCCTATTTGCCCCTGGACACAGCCATGCCTATATAGGTTGTACATGAGTGCAAGACATGCGGCTCTTCTCAAATGTAAACACCTCACTAGTACCTTCGGCAGGAAAACAAAAAACAAAAAACAAAAAACTCATGCCACGTGAACAGGGATGGAGACAGTGGTGGTCACGCTCCATGTGCTGTCTTTAGGCAGGAAAGAGACCACGGAGGAGCTGAGGGTTACTGAAAGACTCGGTCACAGTTGTTTTTGTCTGGCCATAAAAACCAGGTTTAAAAGCTGTTAGGCAATTTACTTTTTCGAACTATTTTTACACTTTATTATGGTGGGTTACATGTACAGACAGAATATTGCAAAGTACACAGAAAAAAATGTGATTTGGCATCAATCCCTTACACTTTCTGGTTAAGAAGAATAAACATTTATATCATAACATTAATAGCTATCTCTGTCTAACTAGACTTAAATAACCTCTCCCCACATAAAATTATGTGAATTGCTATCACTGTATTCTTTTACAAAAGTTAAAATAAGTCTAAAGTCATAAAATATACTCCTTGCCATGGCTGCAAGTTCCAGCGCCTAAGGACGCGCACCTAAGACTCTGGCCCTTGAAAGCACAGTCGGGCTCCTCCACAAAGCAGGGCAGGTTTTCAGACACAGGACTCTCCACCCCCTCCTCCCCACAGCCATGGCCGTGCTCCCACCAGGAGGTGCTTCGCAAAGTGTGCTTCAACCGCCTCTCAAAGTCAAGTGGCCAGTGAACGAGGCCCCATCGCAAATCTACCAAATTCAAGGCTACGGGCACTGGGCTCCGAATCATCCAACAAGTAGTCCACATCTGCTAAGCGCCAATCACCACAGGGAAACAGATATGCTTTTGTTCTCACGGAACTTGTATGTTATATGTCAAGCAAGTTTTCTATTCAATCCTTACATACCCTAAAGTTTGAAAATCACTGTGCTGTGTTATGGTTTTTAAATACAGCAATGGGTAACTACTTGAAGGGGGGGTGTGTCTGTGAGTGTGGGTGTGTCTATGAACTTAGTCACACTGCAATCTACTCACTATTCCATGAGCAAATAAATAAAAACAGCAATTCGATCAGTTAATGTACCTAGTATCTACTTCTATCTCTGTTTCTCTCTTACACACACACACACACACACACACACACACACACACACACACAGCCATTAAGATAGATTCCACCAAAAAATATAGTCTTGGCCTAGAAAACAAAGAGAATTCTTTATTCTGAAAATTTGATGGCGTTTTGATACATGTGGATTTTTTCTCCTGCTCATTTCAAAAACCCCAAAAATGTGAGGTCATATTTTCAACATGAATAAAATGTTGAAAAGGTCATGATTTATAAGGCCTTTACAATTCCACCACAATTTCTAACATCTGTGAAAGAGCTAAGTTTTATAGAAAATGTTTGGAATACATACTGCCTCAGGACCAGAGCTTTGATAAACAGAAACCAACAGCAGGTCTGGAGATAATCGTAAACAGACGATGAGCAAAGCAGGAGAAGTGAAGGACTATGTAAAATGAACACGAATCTCAGCGGGGGTTCATTTCTACCCTTGAATATCCCCTGACTTGAAACTTCACACATAACATCAGTTCATCGGACTGAACAAGAAAGTCAAAGTTATAAAAATTACAGAAGAAAGCAGAACTCAGTACAGAGTGCACAGCCCCAGAGCACTGTGCTTCTCGAAAAATTAGTTCAGCTTCAGGCAGTCACGGCACCTTCACTTCGACCTCCCCAGGACGGAAGTCAGCCCGCTGTCCCTAGGCTTGGACCAGACCTTTTTATTTTTTTTCCTGTTTAAAAGATTTTTTTTTTCAGGGTATCAATGTGGTTTTTTTTTATTTTATTTTTACTTTATTCTATTTTACAATACTGTATTGGTTTTGCCATACATTGACATGAATCAGCCACAGATGTACACAAGCTCCCAATCCTGAAACCCCCTCCCACCTCCCACCCCGTATCATCTCTCTGGATCATCCCCATGCACCAGCCCCAAGCATCCTGTATCCTGTATTGA
>SJYC01020852.1:0-12831 GCA_006408675.1 Madoqua kirkii
ACTGGATTTTATGCAAGGTATCACATGATTGCTTAAGACAGAATATCTATCTGCTGTGATAACTATACAAGTTAAGTTAAAGACAAGGAAGTTGTACATTACACATTTTATGCTTCTAAATTAGCAAGGCAACTTCAGACTGGCGTGACAGTTAAAAAAAAAGAGAGAGAGAGAGAGAGAGAGAGCCATGCGAGAAAACGACAAGGGGGGGGGGGGAAATAGTACTATGATCTCAAATTTTCCAAGAAATTTGTGCTTCTGTCTTCCATCCTGCCAACCAGAGGAACTAGGGGAAGGGATAACTGGGTCTTACATTTACCAAGGTAGCCTCAACATTTGGTCCTCGAAAGCTGTGACTGTGCAGAAGTTTTTAGTGTCTCTGCAAGGCGCTCTTGAGACTTGAGACCGGTACCAACAACAGTCCCTGTTCATACAACCTGCTTTTCCATATGTGGAGTCAACTCCTGGACTATGACCAACATCCACCCACGGTGGCCACGACTGCCGTGTTCTCAAGTGTATTCTATCTCCTACGGACCCACACGTTCCTTGTTAATGAAATTTCACCTTGTTTCATATGCATCACACACACGTACACTCATACATACACACATATGTAAAATGTTGGTGCATGAAAGACATCTTTCACTGAACACAAGATGACTGAGTCCCCACTCACAGCTCAAACAATCCTCATAGAATTTAATAGCCAAATGTCATCCTCAAGAGCATCTAATTCAACCCTTCATCTGGCAACTGAGGAAATTAATATACGGAAGTTTGGTCACAAGACTCAAACCCTGCCCTCCCAACCCCTTCACACAGGAGAATTCTGTTTCTGTAGTCAGAAGAAGCATTATCCTCCCTCTCATTGTCTTGGTTCTCTCCTCCTCACTCCTCGTGTTTTGTTGTGATCGTGGTTTCCCTTTATCTTTGTTTCTTTCCAGGTGTTAAAGGAAGAAAAGCCTGAAGCTAAGAAGACTAGAAGGACATTTGATATCACAAACCTGTCTACACAACTCTTCACCTGCACATCATCACCTGTTCTAAAGACGTTTCAAAGGAGAGTAATACATAAAGATGGAGAAGGCGATGGCACCCCACTCCAGTACTCTTGCCTGGAAACTCCCATGGACGGAAGAGCCTAGTGGGCTTCCGTCTATGAGGTCGCAGCGAGTCGGACACGACTGAACGACTTCCCTTTCACTTTTCACTTTCATGAATTGGAGAAGGAAATGGCAACCCACTCCAGTGCTCTTGCCTGGAGAATCCCAGGGAAGGAGGAGCCTGGTGGGCTGCTGTCTATGGGGTCACACAGAGTCGGACACGACTGAAGCAACTTAGCAGCAGCAGCAGCAGCAGCAATAGGTAAGAAGAGAGCTAAGGGGGCAACTGCTGTTCAAACTGGCTTTTTAAAATCATGTTTAGGGCTTCCCTGGTGGCACAGTGGGTAAGAATCTGCCTGCCAATACAGGCATGGGTTCAACCTCTGGTCTGGGAAGATCCCAAATGCCACAAGGTGACTAAGGCATGAGCCACAGCTGCTGAGTCTGCTCGCCTACAGACCATGTTCCACAACAGGAGAGCAGCCCTGCCCACAACTAGAAAAATCCCGCACGCAGCAACAAAGACCCAGACGGCCAAAATATCCATCTTTTTCAAAAACTCACCTTTCTCTGATCAAGTTCCTCCTCTTCTTCAAACATTTCAATGGCTGCCTAACAGGACTCCCAAAGACCTGCACAATAAGGCTCTTAATTTCAGAGGCTCCGCCTCCCTCAACACCGTGAACTCCGGCCATACGGCACTTCTTATCTGGGCGTCTGTGCTAAGTCACTGCAGTCACATTCAGCTCTTTGCAACCGCATGAGCTGTAGCCTGTCAGGCTCCTCTGTCCAAGGGATTCTCCAGAAAAGAACATGGGCCTGGGTTGCCATTTCCTCCTCTAGGGGATCTTCGGGGATGGAACCCGCGTCTCCTGCAGGTCCTGCACTGCCGGTGGAATCTACTGCTGAGCCCCCAAGGAAGCACTGTGCTCCTTACAGATTTCCAGTTCACTTCGTCCTCTCAGACCCCTGGGATGCTATCTCTTCTGCTCCCTTCCCCATAGTCCCTGAGCCTCAGACATCCCTGGCATCTCTTCAGAGCTCAACTTAGCTGTCATTTCCTTTGAAAGGGTCTGCTGACCGCCAAGCTCAAGCTAGAAGCATTTGTTTTCTGTCGGTCTCTGAGCTCGGTGAGCTGTCTTATTCCAATGTTATATATAATTACCCAATGACCTAACTCTACCTGTCTGTATCTCCCACTCATTCATCATTTGCTTTTGCTCCAGTGCAGGAGATATAAGAGATTTGAGTTTGATCCCTGGGTCAGGAAGATCCCCTGGAGGAGGGCATGGCAACCCACTCCATTATTCTTGCCTGGAGAAGCCTGTGGACAGATAAGCCCTGTGGGCTACAGTTCAAGGCTTTGCAAAGAGTCAGACACGACTGAGGCAACTTAGCACACATGCACGCACCTGCTATTCTCACAGCAACCCCTTCAGTGCTGAATTTAGAGAAGACGCCTATTAAGTGTAGCTTGAATAATACGCATGAACGAGAAAAATAAAATCCTGACATGCTCTACCATAAATCTCCATCAGCAGGAATAGTCCCTAAGACTGGGCCCTACTGTGGACTGGTTATCTTGCTACAATGGTTTTAGTTCTGCCTGGATATGTTGATCAAAATAAACCCACTCTCAACTTTGTCATAACTGACAAACACACCGAGGCCACATATTTCTCTGACTTTAAAAAGAAGCAAGGAAACATCTTATAGGATGTAACTGGGAGTTTTCCTTTCATAAGGAGGTGGAATGCTGTATACAATGCTACAACTAAAAAGGCAGTGTTTTATTTTCACTCATATTTCAGATTATGGAAAGATGGTAAAAGATTTAAACCATACTCTATTTCTAAAAAACTCCTATTAAAAACTAAAATTACATCCTCGCATTTTTACCCAGCATGAGATAATCTCATAAACAATAAGGTGGTACCAATTAGAGAAGGAAGACGTTCTCAACCCTTATGCAGGTTTACAGCAGAGTCAAAGCCAACCCACGGCTTTGTTTGTTGCCCTGAAAAATGTTTTAGGAATTTATTAAGTACTGAAGAATCTGAGATTTTCACATAAAATGCACAACTTTGGCTCTTCAGAAGTAACAGATGAGGGTAAAAGTTGTTGTGTCTACACAGCTGGCCCTTACACAACACATTACTGCTCCGGATGCCCATCCTTCTTGTCCTCCAGTGACAGAGGCTCTTCCAGCCTGTTACTTGAAGGATCTCTACATTTGTGATCTATGCATTAATATTTCATGTGTTAAAAAACGAACATTGGGCTTCCTGTGGTCCAGTGGTTAAGAATCCACCTGCCAGCACAGGGGTTGTGAGTTTGAACCCTGGTCTGGGAAGATCCAACTTGCTGCGGGGAAACTCAGCCGTGCTCCGCAGCAAGAGAAGCCGCAGCAACGAGAAGCTCTTCCGCCTTGACAAGGAGCAGCCCTGCTCGCTGCACCCGAAGCAGGCCTGCGTAGCAACGGAGACCCAGCTCAGCCAAAAATTAATACATCTCTTATAAAGAAAATCCAACATTACTGTGATCACACAAGCTGAAGTACTAATTATGAGGAAACTGGGAGCTGCCAATCAATCAAAGTAGGTTTTATGAGTCCCACAGACCAACAAAAGAGAGAGAAAGGGAACTAGAAAGAGAACAAGGAAGAAGGTGTAACTACAGGCAAAGTCACAATTCCTACCAAAGAAGAATAGACGGAAATGAAATTATATCCATTTCAAATGGTACAGCTCAAAGTGCCAGTGAAACACACGAGGTGGAACAGGTAACACCCTTACGGTTACCAGCACAAAACTTCTTTTTCACATCATTTCAAATATAGATTCATTGGCTGAACGATCTATACAGACCTCAGAGGGTATTTAGTCCAACACTTGCACTTTTTCAGATAAAATATCTTGGCCCAGAGACTGTCCAAAGCCATATAATTTGGTATATCACTTCGCCTCTCTAGCCCCTTTTCTCCAATTCATTCTCGGAGATTGATTTAAAAAAAAAAAATAGGTAGGCATTAAACACTGATATTTACCTCAAGAAAAATGAGAAGTAAACAAACAAAATGGACTTATTCAAGGTAGCAAGACTGAGTCAAGCGCCAAGCTGGGCCAAGAGCCAGATCTCTGATTCCCAAACCACAGTGCTAAGGCTTCTGCCTATAAACCTGCAGAGTTTAAAGTCAGAGAATGACAGGTAAAGCTCATGGGCTTGATAGCCTTTACCCCGATGCACAAACAAAAGAAATAAATGAGGGGCAAGGCACTTATTAGAGAGGAAATCTAAACAAGAAACTCAAATCATTAATAATTAATGCCAATAATATTTCTTACTGACAAAGTTGTAAGGAAATAAACACACTCATACACTTTGAGACCAGATATTACTGGGGTAGGAAGGGAGACTGGTCAAAATTTATCAAAAAGGAAAATACTTCTCATAGCCCCTGAGCCAGCATTTCTTAAAGGTATATACAGACAAAGACTTAAGATAAGCAAGATACATTGCTAGGAATGTTCTCTTCAATGTTCTTAATAAATAGTAAGTGGCTCAGATGAATCTGTCTGCAATGTGGGAGACCCAGGTTCGATCCTTGAGTTGGGAAGATCCCCTGGAGAAGTAGATGGCAATCCACTCCAGTATCTTGCCTAGAGAATTCCATGGGCAGAGGAGCCTAGTGAGCTGCAGTCCAAGGGGTCTCAAAGAGTGGGACACGATTGAGCAACTAACTGCCCATCCACTGTGTTTTGGTTGAATAGAATACAGCACATTCATATGCACAAAAATTGTACAGCCATTAAAAAGAATGCAGTAAGTTACTATAAGCAGTAATACTGAAATGCCTAAGATATACTCAGTGGGGGAAAAAAGCCCCAGGTTCAAAGCGGTCTGCATTCAAAAGGGAAGCGGAAGGGGTGGATATAGTCCAGAAGGGCTTCCCTGGGGGCTCAGTGGTAAAGACTCTTCATGCAAATGCAGGAGCCACAAGTTTGATCCCTGGGTCAGGAAGATCCCCTGGAGAAGGAAATAGCAACCCACTCCAGTATTCTGGCTTGGGAAATCTCACAGAAGAGCCTAGTGGGCTATAGTCCACAGGGTCACGAAGAGTCAGACACAACTTAGCGACTAAACAGCAGCAGTACTCCAGAATCTATGAACACTACACCAAGTGACACTGGGCTCAGCAGAAGCGTGGGTGGAATGGTGGTTTACTTTTCTCTTACATTTATTATTAATGTTTCTTTTTTATCTAGAACTAGCATTTTATGTTAATAAAAATAAATTTTTAATTTTTATTAAATAAAAAATTTAACAAAAAAATTCAAAATTCCTTGCTGTCTGCTCTCTTGTTAGGTGAGCATCTCTTTAACAAACTACTTATTCGTTCATTCAACTAACATTTACTAAAGGCTTCTGATTTATTTGCGACCATCTAATCCTGGATGTCATACTCTGTGTGGGTTAGTGATGGATTAAACCTGCATATAAAACCAACTCCTATTGCTTGGTAGGCTCTGCCTAGAGAAACGTTTTGATAAGTACAGTTACTAGCTCTGTTTCTCTAAGATAAAGCAACTAAATGAAAAAAAGAAGTAAGTATCATGTTGCCACCCCTTCCCCAGCCAGTCCCCCAAATTCTTTGATGGAGCCGTAGAAGGAAAGATGGTAATGAGAGATGAGGTTCTGTTTGCCCTTCCGCCATTCATACATAGCAGCTTTGGTGAAATGGACCAGCCAGAAAACAAACTGCTACTAACACAGAGTAAGGGGAAGGGAGAGATGGAAACTGCAGGAAATGACTCCACATAGGAGTAAGGCCCCGGTGTGAGACTCCTGGGTACCATTTTGGTTACTTACACGATGCTCATCTCTCTCCCAATGAATCACCTCATAAAAGCCACGGTCAACAATGGGCTTATAACCAGGTAATGGCTGACCACACCAAAGCTGGCCACACCTGTCCTCTGCCCTGATCACAGGCCTAACCTACTCTGGTGTGGGAGACTGGGCAACTGATGTGTTTGTATCTTTTTCCTCTTTTCCTGCTGCCTCAATAAACAGGTAGATTTTTGTGTCCCCTTTTAACTCTTGAGGTACTGCACAGTTTGATGGAAATGGGCAGGAAAGCTGCTTTCAGCACACTGAGATGGGCTCTTGCCCACAGTCCTGGAACATTCTACAGAGTGTTCAGCAACAGCACAGACTGTGTGGTCTCTCCAAGAAGAATGCTACCTAGATCCTCACTTTATGTAAAACATCCACACTCAAGTGGACAAGGAGCAGCACACAATAAACTATCAGAGATCTGTGTAAGCGCCATGAGAGAGCAGTAACTGGACAACAGAAATACTAACACAGTGAAGAGGAAGGACAGATAGCTCCCAGCGGGAGCCAAGTGAGGAAGTTCAAGGGCATCAGAGTTCCTCTAGAGGAGACCACGGGAGTGCTACAGGAAGATGGAACATTCTAACCTCAAGAAAACTGAGTGTTGGGAAAGAATAAGAGGGGCTTCCTTGGTGACTCAGATTATAAAGAATCTACCTGCAATGTAGGAGACCCAGGTTCAGTTCCTAGGTGGGGAAGATTCCCTGGAGAAGGGAATGGCTACCCACTCCAGTATTCTTGCCTGGAGAATTCCATGGACAGAGGAGTCAGGCAGGCTACAGTCTATGGGATCACAAAGAGTCAGCCATGATTGAGAGACTAACACTCACTTTCTTTCAAAGAACAAGAGTCTTAAATGGGCAAATGTTTGGTAATTTATTTTGGTAGAAAAAGAAAAATATATGAAGAAAAGAAATGGAGACAAGGTTAGAGACAAAGGTTTGGGTCTCCCTGGCTTTTCTATATTATTGCATACAAAAAAGAGGGGAGGGTGAAACAGGACCTGCATTTCTAGAAGATTCAGAAAGAGAGTGGACTGTCATCTAAAAAGAGGACACCTTTTCACATAAAAGTAATGACCTAATGTACTCATCTAGTGACCGTTTGGCAAAACATGTTAGCCAAACTAGAAACTAGATTGCTAACTGACATCCTAGCTCAGTGACATAATACTGTCACCAAGGGGGGGAAACAATTCTCATTTCATTTTTTTCAGAAAATGTCAGACAGGTATTACATTAACTGAAATGAAAATGTACATGTCTAATAAAAGGTTAGCACTCAGTGGTACCTGTTACTTGTCACATAAATAATATAATTTACCACAACAAATCTAACAAGAAGGTTCATTGGGAACATATTCAAATGAACAGCACCAGGAAAGAAAGCTAGCAAAAACAATTTCCACTTGCCTACACACTGTACATTTGAAATTGGACATATTATTTCCTGCTAGTTTTAAATTACCACTTCATTTGTGATGAAAAATGGATTGCAAGAAGAATTCAGATAAGGAGCTTACTCAATTTTCTGAAGGAAATTTCACCTAGAAAATAATGTTTCCAGCTAATGATTACAAAAGATGAAGAATATAACAAAGCCTTTAGAACAAGTAGGGTAAAAACACTGATGTCAAAAAATGTTTAGCCAGATTTACTTGAAGTGATTTCTATCATTTAAATACCTTTAACTATGGAAAATGTGGTTTTAAAGGGCACAGATATATATCATGCAATACTTGCTTTTAAATGTCACATGAATTCATTCATTCACTCAGTGAATGTTTACTGAGTGCCTGCTGCATGAGAGGCTCTGGAGACATAGCAGTGAGAAAGACAGAGTGAGCAAACTCCCTGCCTGCATGATGCCTATATTCCGGTGAGGAGAGACCAGAGAGAAAAAAGAAAAAAGAAACGTGCAGAATATGTGGTTTGTTAGAGTGTGATGCGCACCAAGGAGAAAAAGGAAGGACTCAGATGGCACTGAGACTGTCTCATCATCATCTGTTGACCTCAGACAGGGGTAGGGTCACCTGAACCACGCAATCTGGAGGCCAGGATGAAACACAGTCATCATTCCTACCATCCCTTTAAAAATCTGTGCAACTAGAACATAATTATTCTATAATTACAGAACACAGAGAAAGTAGAGAACAGAGAAAATAAAGAATGCCCGAACTAGAAGTTCCAAGAAGATAATCTAGCTTCATCCTTCATTTTCAAGGAGAGACTGAAAACCCAGTTCAGGAATTTATAATCCTTACCTCCTAGCTTTAAGACCAATGTTCTTTCCACCATCTGTTCTAGAAGAACACCACGTAAGCTGAAAGGGAGCTTTCATATGACTGAGACCAAACTCTTCATTTTATAGATTACAACTTGAGATCCTGGGAAGTCAAATCCCTTGGCCAAAATCAACGTTTACTTAAAGCAGATTTTGAACTTACCTCTCCTAATATCCCAAGCTGACTACACTTTCACAGGCCTATTCCTCTAGCCTCCAGTATTAAGTGCCTATGCAAACTGTTGAAAATTCTTAAAGAGATGGAATACCAGACCACCTGACTTGCCTCTTGAAAAACCTGTATGTAGGTCAGGAAGCAACAGTTAGAACTGGACATGGAACAACAGACTGGTTCCAAACAGGAAAAGGAGTACATCAAAGCTTATATTTTCACCCTGCTTATTTAACGTATATGCAGAGTACATCATGAGAAACACTGGGGTGGATGAACCACAAGCTGGAATCAAGATTGCCAAGAGAAATATCAATAACCTCAGATATGAAGATGACATCACCCTTATGGCAAAAAGTGAAGAAGAACTAAAGAGCCTCTTGATGAGAGTGAAAGAGGAGAGTGAAAAAGTTGGCTTAAAACTCAACATTATGAAAACTAGGATCACAGCATCTGGTCCCATCACTTCATGGAAAATAGATGGGGAAACAATGGAAACCATGACAGACTTTACTGTTTGGGGCTCCAAAATCACTGCAGATGGTGACTGTAGCCATGAAATTAAAAGACGCTTACTCCTTGGAAGAAAAGTTATGACCAACGTAGACAGCATATTAAAAAGCAGAGACATTACTTTGACAACAAAGGTCCATCTAGTCAAGGCTATGGTTTTTCGAGTGGTCATGTATGCATGTGAGATTTGGACTATAAAGGAAGCTGAGTGCTGACGAATTGATGCTTTTGAACTGTGGGTGTTGGAGAAGACTCTTGAGAGTCCCTTGAACTGTAAGGAGATCAAACCAGTCCATCCTAAAGGAAATCAGTCCTGAATATTCATTGGAAGGACTGATACTGAAGCTGAAACTCCAATACTTTGGCCACTTGATGTCAAGAACTGACTCACTGGAAAAGACCCTGATGCTGGCAAAGATTGAAGGCAGGAGAAGGAGATGACAGAGGATGAGATGGCTGGATGGCATCACCGACTCGATGGACATGAGTTTGAGAAAACTCCAGGAGCTGGTGATGGACAGAGAGGCCTGGCATGCTGCTTTGCAGTCCATGGGGTTGCAAAGAGTTGGACACGAATAAGCGACTGAACTGAATTGACTGAAACTTTCTAAACTTTACAGTTCCACTGATAAGTAAGACTGGAGCTCCAATCATCCCCTTATTCTTGAAAATCACTCTGCCAGTGGGGAACTACACTCAATATCTCTTTCACTCATTTAAAATAAAATAGGGCATTGAAACAAAGATAGGGGTTGCTGGGCTAGAAAAAAGACAGGAGAAAAGAACATCTTAGCTTGAAAGGCTGACAGCTTCTGGTGACAGTGACAAGGTAATAAGACAAGCAGTCCTTCTTAGCAGGAAAATAGATGTAGCCTGTCCTCTGAAACAAGTTATTTCCAGCCTCTCATCCATCTATCTTAAAGTATAAATGAAAGACAGCTTAACTCTCACTCTTTGTTCTTCCTGTATCTTTACAGATGTCTAAAGTGGGTGTAAGTTTTGGCTGTACTGAACTGAATGTCCCAGCAGGCAAACACATGTGTCGGTTCAGAAAGGATGGACAAAGAATCACCATAATACTAGGAAACAATTTTAAAAGGGGAATAAATTCACTATTCATAAGCATCCGGGCACACATTTCATTTTTATTCTCAATGAAAACTGCATAATAGTCTCTTGTCTGTAACAATTACATTTCAGTAAAACCAAGGATTTATGCTATATAAGTTAATGTAAGCAGAGAATCCAGTGATGCTATGTGGAAGAAATCTGCAAGATGATCAGAAAATACAAGTATTTGTTTCTTAGGTGCAATTTGTAGGGTTTCTATACAATCTTTCTAAGACTCCTGAGGCACAAATTAGCCATTCATTTATCCACCCCCACCCCCATCCTTGTCTGAATCTTGAGATACTCTGTGCTAAGCAGAGACCATTAAAGTACTCTATTCTAAGGAAAAAAAACAGATGGGGTGGGAGGAAATAAGCAAACAGGGTTCTCCACTTACAACCTTTGTTCTGAAAAGTAAGCTTGCTGTGAATTTCAGCACACTGGAACAGCAAGTTCATTATGACTAATGAATTTTTGTAGGGAGGCTTCCCAGGTGGCACTTAGTGGTAAAGAATCTGCCTGCCAATTCAGGAGACACCAAGAGATACAGATTTGATCCCTGGGTCAGAGTAGGAAATGGCACCACATTCTAGTATTATTGCCTGGAATAATCCCACGGACAGAGGAGCCTGGGGGCTATAGTCTACAGTCCCTGGGGCTGCAAAGAGTCGGACACAACAGAGCATACACGTGCAAATGTGTGTGCACACACACAACAACAACACACACACACACAGGGGCATAAGCACAGTAGGGGAAAAACAGAGAACCCTGGAGAACAAGCTACAGTCTCCAGTTTACACTGTTAGCTATGGAATCCGGGGTAAGTCAGTTCACCTTTGGGACTTGATTCATTTGCTTACTTAAATGAATGGTGGGACCAGATTTCAGAATGTTTTCATCCAAACTTTCTGCCAGACTTTCTCACTTGACTGCCAGCATGTCTGCCACAGCCAAGGGAATTCTGATCAGTGTCTCTTCCGTCATTCGTATCATGAAAACAGGCATCCTATACGTGTCTTTCCGAACAACACCTGCTTTCCCCTCCCCCCACAATTTTAACATGCAACCAGTCTAGGTTTGAAAATCATTACAATAAAAGACGTTCAATATGCTTTCTGACACTGACGTTTTGAGACTCTAGAAATCTACAGTTCATCCTACAAAACCAAGGCACATCTTTGGAAAAGAGATGGTATCCACACGAACCTCTGCCTAATTGCTCCGAATGGGGCAAATAGAACACAAGGGCAAAAGTCTAGCTGCAAAAGTCAAAGAAGGATAGGCTCTATGGGCTCATAAGTCCATCTCTAACACTCGAGCCATGCTCCTCTGGGCCAGCATGCCTTTCTCTTCTATGCAAAAAAGAAAGAACACACCCAGCTTTTGACTATACAACCAGGGAGCGCCAGACAGACAGAATCTTTGATGGGAGAGTGGCAGCAGGTACATTTCTCCCTCCCTCTGTGTTATCTGAATGACTCTGACACCATGTTCTAACACACAAAGCCTATCATTCTGTTGTCTAGAATTGTATTTCATTTGTAAATATTACTAAAAATATTTTTGCATTAGTATGTGCTCACTCAATTGTGTCTGACTCTTTGCAGTGCAACGGACTATAGCACATTCTCCCTCCCTCTGTGTTATCTGAATGACTCTGACACCATGTTCTAACACACAAAGCCTATCATTCTGTTGTCTAGAATTGTATTTCATTTGTAAATATTACTAAAAATATTTTTGCATTAGTATGTGCTCACTCAATTGTGTCTGACTCTTTGCAGTGCAACGGACTATAGCCCACCAGGCTCCCCTACACATGGAATTTCCCAAGCAAGAATATTGGAGCAGATTGCCATTTCTACTCCAGGGGATCTTCCCGATTCAAAGACCAAACTCATATCTCTTGCAACTCCTAAATAGGCAAGTGCATTTTTTTTACTGCTAGTGTCACCTGGGAGGCCCTTGTGTTAGTACAGCACATCTTAAAAAATCTCTCCATGGCATACAGGCATTCTCTCACATAAACCTCACAGTTGATCACAGTGCCCGGAAATAATCATTGCTCTGAAGTCCATAAGACTGAGGGAAAATGGCCCCACCATTTCATTAAACTGAAGAACTGAGTCTTGGGCTTCTCTCAAAGCTCAGATGGTAAAGAACCAAGTCAATGTGGGGAAGATAGGAAAGCCCCTGGCGTTCAAGTAACCCCTGAAATGTGTGCTAATGTTTATGGTTTTATATTTTCCTGATGAAGGAAGACTGAATGCTTACATCAGATTTCAGGAGTCTATAATTGAAAAGAGAGGAACATTCTACTTGATATTCGTAGCTGGAGACACATTATACAAACACATTCACACACAGTGGAGGTGGGAAAGAGGCAGGAGGAGAAGATAAGGAAAGCGTGCAGTGACAGTGGATCGGTTCTCTCTGATAACTTACACTTCTTCTTCTACTAGATCACTCCCATCCAACACACCTTTTAGTTCAGTTCAATCTCTTTGCAACCCCATGGACTGCAGCACGTCAGGCTTCCCTGTCCATCACCAACTCCCAGAGCATACTCAAACTCATGTCCACTGAGTTGTAATGCCATCCAACCATCTCATCCTCTGTCATCCCCTTCTCCTTCCACCTTCAATCTTTCCCAGCATCAGGGTCTTTTCCAATGAGCCAGTTCTTCATATTAGGTAGCCAAAGTATTGGAGTTTCAGCTTCAACATCAGTGCTCTCAATGAATATTCA
>SJYC01020853.1:0-12857 GCA_006408675.1 Madoqua kirkii
TTACTTACCTTTCCTTATAAATCTTTGGAACTCTGCATTCAGATGGGTGTATCTTTCCTCTTCTCCTTTGCTTTAGCTTCTCTTCTTTTCTTAGCTATTTGTAAGGCTTCCTCAGACAAACATTTTGCCTTTTGCATTTCTTTTTCTTGCAGATGGTCTTGATCACTGCTCTTGTACAATGTCACGAACTTCCGTCCATAGTTCCTCTGGCACTCTCTCAGATCTAATCCCTTGAATCTATTTGTCACTTTCACTATACAATTGTAAGGGATTTGATTTTGGTCATACCTGAATGATCTAGTGGTCTTCTGCATTCAGATGGGTGTATCTTTCCTCTTCTCCTTTGCTTTAGCTTCTCTTCTTTTCTTAGCTATTTGTAAGGCTTCCTCAGACAAACATTTTGCCTTTTGCATTTCTTTTTCTTGCAGATGGTCTTGATCACTGCTCTTGTACAATGTCACGAACTTCCGTCCATAGTTCCTCTGGCACTCTCTCAGATCTAATCCCTTGAATCTATTTGTCACTTTCACTACACAATTGTAAGGGATTTGATTTTGGTCATACCTGAATGATCTAGTGGTCTTCCCTACTTTCTTCAATTTAAGTCTGATTTTTGCAATAAGGAGTTCATGATCTGAGCCACAGTCAGCTCCTGGTCTTTTTTTCTGCTGACTGTATAGAGAGTCTCCATCTTCAGCTGCAAATAATATAATCAATCTGATTTTGGTGTCGGCCATCGGGTAATATCCATGTGTAGAGTCTTCTCTTGTGTTGTAAGAGGGTGTTTGTTATGACCAGTGTGTTCTCTTGGCAAAACTATGTCAGCATTCAATATCACAGTAATTGAAATCTATGTCCCAACCAGCAATGCTGAAGAAGCCAAACAGTTCTATGAAGACCTGTAAGACCTTCTAGAACTAACACCCCCAAAAGATGCCCTTTTCATTATAGAGGACTGGAATGCAAAACTAGGAAGTCAAGAGATACCTGGAATAACAGGCAAATTGGGCCTTGGAGCACAAAATGAAGCAGGGTAAAGGCTAACAGAGTTTTGCCTACACACTGGTCATATCAAACACACCCTAGTGTCATCTTTAAAAAATGTACTTCCTTGACAAGTTCTTAGCCCACACCTGCCACCCTCCACAACCATTTCTAGTTTCTGCTCAGAGATGCCAATCCTTGCTCATTCCTCTGATCATCTCCTGTTTGACCCACAACCCAGTCTGGCATCCATCTTTTCATTACTTTTAGTCAATTTCTGTCTTGTAAAACAAAACAAAACAAAACAAAAAACTACGAATCTGAATACGCTCTCTTTCAGTGTCTTTATTCTCCTGTTTACCTTTTTCCCTCCCTTCGATCACCTCTGCTTCTGCATTCTTTTCTGACCGACCTCTAAACGCTGAACCCTGTCCTGACTCTTCCTCTCTGCCTACATTCACTCAGCAGGTGATTTATCAATTTCTGTGGCTTTAAAACCACCTAATTCACTAATAAATCTCTAGTTTTTCCCGGAGGCCCCAGTGTCTCCTTGAGCACCAGTCTTATCCATCCAGCTGCCAAAAAACATATGTCAAATTGGATGACTCATGAATGCTTGATTTCCTCCAGGTCTGTCTCCAAACCCGTTATTCTTACAACAGATCACATTTCAGTGATTGCTAAACCTTGATTTCTAGCTCACTCTGGTCCAGCAGTAGTAGCATCAACAAAATATATCCAGACTCCATTCACTTTTCTCCTTCTCCAGACTATTACCCTAATTCAGACTACCAACTTCTTTCTTTCTGGTCTGCTATAAATATAAAGAAGTCTCTTAAAACTTAAATCAGGTTATATCATTCCCCTGTAAACAAACAAATCCTTCAATTCCTTGCCAATTACCCCAACGGCTTCCCATTGTACTCATAATAAAATCATAGCCTTTTACATACAAGGTCCTACTTTACCTGACCGCTCCCGCTGCCTCAGTCTCTATGCTTTATTTTCAAATAAGTCAATATACATCCATATATAGTACTATTATTTTAACAAACTAAATCTATGTGATAATCAAGGTTTTGCTCAGAGAATCCTACTGGCATCATTGATTAATATGCTTTTCAAAGTCTTTTCTCAGAAGTATACTAATTATATACGTAATGTGAAAGATACAAAGTAGTAACACAACCTCTAATTGACTCCATCTTATTTTCAGATCATTTACTTATAAAAGCTTTTACAGTAAAGCTTTAGAAAGCCACTGAGCTTTTTGACCATAAGACAAACACCAATAGCTAATAATTGATTTCATCACCAGTAAAAGGAAGAGGCCTCTTAGTCATGGTGTGAACAGTTCATAATAAAGCAATTAGCTAATATAGATGCCACACAGTTTTAAATCGCCACTAAGATCATGGGAACTATTACACAATACCCAAAGTTCACATTCTACAGTATTTGAAAAGAGATGCAACTTAAATTTATAAAACATGTAGGGAGGGAGTTTATTTTCACAACAAAAACAAAGTTAACCAAATAACTGGGTCTGTTTTTAAGTCATTCCTGAAAATGCTTGCCAGCTTAGTGAGAGAAGGGCGGGGGGGAGGAGGGGGTGGTACTTAAAAGTCTACTTAACCCTCTATATGCTTGGAAGCCAAACTAATGATTGACATGCTAAAATAAACCATGCTCTACCAGACAGACCATCTGGTACATTTCTACCCAAACTCTCTACCCCAGGAATAAATCAAGGACACTCAATCAATGCTGTCGTATCTAGACTCCCCTCCAAATACATCAATCAAATAAACAGAAATCCAACTCCATGACACTATGTCATCCGTGTTGACTTTGACTTTCTGACTTGATAGAAGTATCTTGAAGGCAGAGATTCTGCCTTAAAATTCTTGTTTTTCAAACATCAGAATTTTACCACCGAGATCCCTGCTCGGGAGCCTCAAAGGCTCTGACTCAGCACAGCTGGGTGTGCCACGGGATCTGTCTGGAACCACCCGCCCGTTTCCCAAGGGATCCTCGTGCACGGAATACTGGCCAATCGCAGCCTCAGAGCCCTGACACGGTGCTCTTCTCATGGACAGTCTGACTAAGGGTTTCACAAATTTTAGACATCAGTCGGTTTCCATTATCAGTCAACTACGCTTTGATGCAATCCCATCTTTATAGAATATGAATGAGCTCTGAAATGGAAAAAGGCTGTAAAATGGTGACGTGGTGGAGCCGAAGTCATGAACAGGCCTGGTGATTGTGAGTCCCATGATCTCACTGCTCAGGAAGTATCAAGAGCTAAGCGCTGGGCTTCCCTGCTGATCCAGTGGTTAAGAGTCCACCTTGAAATACAGGGTTCAATTTCTGGTCCGGGAAGATCTCTCATGCCGCAGACCCCCTGACCCCGTGTGATCCGCAACAATGAGAAGCCCACCCAGCTCAGCCAGAGAGGAAGCCCCGCTCACCACGACCAGAGAGAGCCTGCACGCGGCGACAAGGACCCGGGCAGCCACAGGCAGCAAAAGTGAAACCAATAAACAAAACCACTTTTTAAGAAAGAGCCGCGCGCTGACACGGTGAATGAGAAGGCGAGGACAGGAGCTGTGGGAAGCAGAGGGCTACACGCATGAGACGAGACTCTGCAGGTGCCACTGCAGCTCCAGAAAGTTCCCCAGGCCCTAACCCACATGACCCTTCTCACCGCCACGGACCGTCCTAGGCAGAGCCACCCACCACTCTGAGGACCTCCCTCTAAAAGAACCTCCTCAGAGCCTTCTACGTAAGCTTCTCTTCACGATCTCCATTCTGAAGGCAAGACACGATCCCAGGCCCACATCTGCTTAAGATAAAGCAGAGGAGAGTGTGACACGATTAAAACGTAAGAGTTTATTCTATCCTCAGTGATACGTCAGTGCTTAGCAACACTTTTTTTTGTTTCCAGTCTCAGATGCTATTTTAGAAATTCAAACTTATTTAAGGGATTTCAGGTCTATATTTTAAGCACTGCTATCTTGTTGTAAAATACTCACCATTTTACTATAAATTACTGTGTATGAAAACTGGCTTAAAAAAACTATAAAGTCAATGTCTAATGTACTCTCCATGTGAAGACCGTAAGTTACTTTAGCAATTCTAAGTCCTCAAATAAGTTCAAGTATTCTATTTTGTTCTCAGCTTTGTGCTGACACCACTAATTTTACTTTTGGTTTGAGATGCTATAAAGCAGTACAAGAGGAAAATGAAATCCGCTAAGGGTCCACTGACAAGTGTTTCAATCAGAGTCCTTATATGTAACTTACAAAAGACTCCCTTCAGCTGCTTCATCATCGGGAAAGGGTGCAAGCAGCAAGGGAGGTAGAAAGGAAAGTGACTGTCAGTGACTAGGACATGGTCAAGGGCACCTAAGACCAGGAACGGAAATGCCTCACAGAGATCCGAACTCAAATCAGCGTTTCATTCACTCGATAAATATTCATCAAGTGCCTGCTTGTGTGTGTCGAGTCCTGCGGATGCAGCTATACTGAGACAGGCATAGTCCTTACTGTCATTAGGTTTTCATTCTTTTTTTTTTTTTTTTTTTTTTTTGCATAGGTTCCATTATTCCATGGCGTGTGGGATCTTCTCAAATCAGGGATCGAACCCATGTCTCCTGCTTTGGCAGGTGGATTCTTCACCACTGAGCCACCAGGGAAGCCCTATTTGGACTTTTATCCTAAGGAGAAAACCATTCATTCATGCAGTATACTATGTTACAAGTGATACTGAATAATTACCAGCGCCAGGAACTATTTTAGGTGCTGGGGGTATAGTAATGAACTTGGAACAATAAATGAATAAACAGACAAGACAATGCCAACTGCTGGTGAGGACTATGAATAAAAATTAATCCATAAGAAACCACAGAGAGGTGGTGATGAGGGTACAACAGAGGGGAGGTGAGGGGGGACAGAAAGGGAGTTTAAATCAGAAAGCGGTGATCAGATGGTCAGACGCACTCCCTGAACACGTCTCTAAGGAGGTAATTCTTGATGTGAGGGACATCAAAATTACTATTAATTTTACAGAGCAGAGAGTGCTCAGTAAACGCTAATATTACAGAACACAAGGTCGTAGGAAGAGGCACACTCAAGTTCAAAGGTGCTGGGGTGAAATCTCAAGTAAAGGAATAACAAACAGGGAGCCCAGTCTGGCTAAGGACACTGACTAGACGTGAGGTCACAAAGAAGCCAGGATCTGGGACATACAGGAAAGTATCTGGATGCCAGTCTATTCGTAATACGATTAAAGACTGGAGGTGACCTAGAAGAGTGGGCTGAGGGGCGCTGGGGAGGAGGCTCAGGAGGGAGGGAACAGATATATATTCACGGCTGATTCACAGTGCTGTGTGACAGAAACCATCACAACACTGTAAAGCAGTTATCCTCCGATCAAAAATAAAAATAAGTAAATAAAGCCACTGCGAGGATGGCAGTAATAGGTTACTCATCTAATTTATGGTTTAAGATCAAGCCAGCTGCTGTGAGGAAGATAGACAATGGGCAGGAGGGGGGTTACTGTGGAAGAAGAAACAAACAGGCAAGAAAAATACATTAGGAGGCGATCTAACGATAGAGCCCAAGTGAGATATAACAACAGCCAAGGAGGCGCTGAGAAGCTGGTGATTCCTGTGGAACCAGCAGAATTTATCAGTGGACAAGATGCAGAAGGCGAGAGAAAAAAGCAAGTTCACCCTAATAACCTCATCTCAAAACTGTTCTTCACAATAAATCTTTTGTGAAAAGCCTTTCGTTGGATTTGAAAACCACCCTGGCACTTTTAGAACAATACATTTCCATATAATATAAATGCTACGCAAGACTCAAATATCTGAACTCTAGAACGCTACTACTTCATCTTTCCTTACTAAGTATGATTCACGATCACCGTGTCCTCAGTGACTCATTCAATGAGCAGACAAGTGTCTCAGTCGGACACGGCTGGAAATCCAGCACAGCTGTCATGAGCCAGAGTCTAGAGTCCTGGCTTGAAACAGACAGAGGTGTGAGAGATACAGAGAATTCAGTAGCAGTACTAGATTAAAATAGCTTTAAGGGTTCTGACCTAACTAGACAAGAAAAATATGAAAAGAATATACAATGCCACAAGGAGGAAAAGAGATTAGCTGAGAGAACTCAAGTGCCTCTGATTGGGAGGACTGCAGGGTCAAATAAGATCAAAGAATTACTTAAGAATAGAGACCTGGATCCTCCAGCTGTTATCCTGATTATACAGATGGCGCAGTGTGTCCTTCAGGGCCTGGGGAGCTATGACACCCCCGTCCTCCACCAGGTCTCAGACCTCTGGCTGGTAAGTGACCGACCTCACTTTATACAAGGAGCCTGACTCTTCCTGGAATGGCAACTCTAAATCACTCCGGGTAACAAGAACTCCAAGAATCTTTAGTTTTCAATAGAGACGTAATGATCAAATCTAACCCTAGGTATTAAAATCCCGGATGTTAAGTTTAGGAATCATTGTGAAATCATTACTTGCTTCCCTGGTGATTCAGATGGTAAAGAATATGCCTGCAATGCAGGAGACCCGGGTCAGTCTCTGGGTCAGGAAGATCCCCTGCAGAAGGGAATGGCTACCCACTCCAGTGTGGACAAGGTTCAATCTTTAGTTGGTAATATGTTTATTATGTTTAAGACACTTTGATATGTTAACAGACTATACCTGTCATCTCCATTTAATTTATTTGTGTCTGTGACTTTAAATTGAAAGGTGGAATCTATATATCTTTATATATGGGCTCTAAAAGGATGAAACTGATGAATCTGTTCGCAGAGCAGCACTGGAGACGCAGACATAGAGAACAGACTTATGGCCAAGAGTCGGGGAGAAGAGAGAGAGGGTGAGATGAATGGAGGGAACAGCATGAATGCTATGTATGTAACACGTAACATATGTATGTAACATATGTAAATAGACAGGCAATGGAAATTTGCTGTATGACTCAGGGAACTCAAACTGAGGCTCTGTAATAACCCAGAGGGGTGGGAATGGTGGGAGGTAGGAGGGAGATTCAAGGGGGAGGGGACATATGTATACTTATGGTTAATTCATGTTGATATATAACAGAAATCAAGCCAATATTGTAAACCAACCATCAATCAAATAAAAATAAATAAATATTTTAAAAATAAATACATCGAAAGGTGTAAAAGGGTTTTACTGGATCCTCCCAAGCACTGGAATTCTTAAGATGGACTTAATAAACTTGTGTTAGGTTTACAAGAAAAGTTCAAGTACTTGGAGAAGTTCCAGTTGTTAGATCAAGGTCCTTGAACACTTAAGAAGAACCAAATACATTAAATTTATAAATGCAGTTTTAAAGTGTTTATGGGAATTTAATTAGCTAGGCCTGTAACTGGGGCAGATTAAGGCTATTTATTAGTACTCCCCCTTGATTGCTCTGAACTGTAACCAAGCAGGAAAACATCCTTCCAGCTTCTCCCCATGTCCACTTATCCACTAGCAGGAGACAGACCAGCGTTTGCAAGCTTTGCTGGACTCATACTTTAAAGTGAACAACCTTCCCCATCCCAGCCTCCCACTCCCATAAACAATGGTGTATTTACCTTGACTCTGATCTACATATTTGGTGTCTACTTGCTCTCTAGGTACTGGGTTGGCCAAAATGTTCTTTGAGGTATTTCCATAACATTTTAAAAAAAGAAACAAAGTACCCAAAGGAGTCTGCACAAAATCCTGCACAGAATGCTTAGGGCAACTTTACTCGGTTACCAAAAGCCGGAAGCAACTGCGGAGTCCTAGGGCTTCCCAGGTGGCGCTAGTGGCAAAGAACCCACCTGCCAGTGCTGGACACACGACACACGGGTTGGACCCCTGGGTCGGGAAGATCCCTTGGAGGAGGAAATGGCAACCCACTCCAGTATTCTTGCCAGGACAGGGGAGCCTCTATCAGGGTCGGACACGACTGAAGTGACTTAACACACACAGACACACACACAAGACATCCTTCAGTAGGTGAATGAATAACTGTGTTATATCCACACAATGGAATATCATTTAGTGATAAAAAGAAATGAGCTATGAAGCCCTAAAAAAGCGTGAAAGAAACTTAAATGCATATTAATAAAGGAAAGAAGCCAATCTGAAAAGGTTATATACCGTATGGTTCCCACTATATGATTCTGGAAAAAGCAAAACTATAGGGATGGTGAAAGATCAGTTGCTGTCAAGGGTTAGAGGAGAGTAAGGTAGGGAGGGGATAAACAGATGGAGTCCAAGGGATTTTTAAGGCAGCAAAACCATTCAATAATCCTGTGTCTGACTGTTTGCAACCCCATGGACTGTCGCCCACCAGGCTCCTCTGTCCATGAGATTCTCCAGGCAAGAATACTGGAGTGGGTTGCCATGCCCACCTCCAGGGGATCTTCCTGACCCAGGAATAGAAAGAACCCCAGTCTCCTGGGTTGCCATGCCCTCCTCCAGGGGATCTTCCTGACCCAGGGGTAGAACCGCAGTCTCCTGCATTGCAGGCAGACTCTTTATCATCTGAGCCACCAGACAAGCTCTTAGTCATCATGAATACATTATCATGCACTTGTCAAAACCCATAAACCTGTACAACGCAGAGTGAAGTCTAACGTAAGCTGCGGACTTCAGTTAATCAGGACTTCATTCATTTACTGCAGCAAAATTTGGGCCTGGGGAGAAGGGTGAACAGGAAATCTCTGCATTTTATGCTCAACTTTTCTATAGGCCTAACACTATTCTAAAAAAAAAAAAAGGTATATTAATTTTTTAAAAAGCACACTAAGCAACTTTCTAGAGAAAAAGAGAATTTAAAAATTAAGCTTCCCTTTCTTTCTTCTTCTCTTTGCCCTCCACAGAGATGGTCAGTAGTGTCAGAGATACTGAGCTCATGGAAAAAGAAAATGAAGAAATCAAGGCTTCACTTAAGAATTCAGTCAAATGAGTGGACAACTGTCTACAAAGCTTAATGGCTGCTAAATCATAGGATTGAGGAGCTTCCCTGCAAGTTACTAGAGCCTGAACTCAGACATTTACATCTAGTTCACTCCAACAGCTGGAATTAATTGCCATTCTTGCTCAATTTCTCTGGAAGGAATTCTTCTAAGATAGCTATAATTGCAAAAGCAGTTTCTTAAAATTTCTATCCAGATGACTAATCAGGTCTTTAATTTAAAAAAAGTGAAACTGCTAAGAGTTCTGACTAACAAGCACACCTACCACACTCTGTGTGGTCATTCTGATGTGAACTGACCTTTAAAGAGTCCTTTCCAAAATATGACTACTTAAATTTTTAAACAATGATAAATAAATGCATAATATAGAAATCTAGTCAAATAGAATTAGTCTTATTAGCAAAACAATTCGTGAAAAAAAATCACACATTTGCCAAGTCCTTAATATTACAGTTCAAACTTCCATAACGACTGTATTTGCTATAAATTGCATATAGAGTTATTAAAGGGCTTCCTCAGTGGCTCAGCGGTAAAGAATTCACCTGCAGTGCAGGAGACCTGGGAGACACTGATTTAATCCCTGGGTTAGGGAGATCCTCTGGAGGAGGGTATGATAACCCACTCCAATATTCTTGCCTGAAGAATTCCGTGGACAGAGGAGCCTGGCGGGCTACAGTCCATAGGGTTGCAGAGATGGACACGACAGCACAGACACACATAAAGCTATTTTATTTTTAAATTCATCCTCCAATATTTTGATCCAAAAATAATCACTTCCAACTTACCAGCTTATTTACCAGTAAGTCTCCATTACTTATATCACAGCAAGAAAGAAAAGCAACGGCAACCAATACAAAAATACTAAGTAAATGTTTTCTAGCTCTGAAGAATTCCCTCTAAGAGTATTTGAATTTTGTGAGACAACAAAAGAGACACAGAGGTATAGAACGGACTTTTGGCCTCTGAGGGAGAGGGGGAGGGTGGGATGATTTGGGAGAATGGCATTGAAACATGTATACTATCGTATGAGAAACGAAGCGCCAGTCTATGTTCAATACGGGATACAGGATGCTTGGGGCTGGTGCCCGGGATGATCCAGAGAGACGATATAGGGTGGGAGGTGGGAGGGGGCTTTGGCATTGGGAGATCGTGTACACCTGTGGCTAATTTATGTCAATGTATGGCAAAACCAATACAGTATTGTAACGTAGAATAAAGTATTTAAAAAAAAAACAACTCTATTTGTAAAAAAAAAAAAAAGTATTATATGGCTTCATTGGTTTCCATAAGGCATTTTACTTAAAAGAGATGATTTGCAAATGACTAAGATGTTGCTATTATTTTTCATTTATACAAAAATTTTCCTGGAAGGCCCTAGGGATCCTTTACAAATCTCAAATGCTAAATTGGAGGCATCCTCCGTTAAATTGGCAAGTTCCAGCCCAAATGGGATGCTCACTTACATATAAACACAGGCTCATACGGCTACATTTCAGCCCGTGAGTCAGAGTACAAAGTATAGAAGTATATTCTCTTCCTCCTGGCTACACTGTGAAACCCGAGTTTCTTAATAGCTAAGTACTACAAGTTATGTACATAATCCCATTCTTTATGAATGGGTCTCAAGTGATTCAGATGTTAATTTGGCCATGAATTGTGAACTGAAGCCAAAATTCAGGAGCATAGACTGCACAACTAAGGGTAACCTTTCACAATTTCCTGAGGAGAGTTTAATTGCTTGTTTGAGCCAAGAAGGGCATAAGCTGAAAATCTACCAAAATAACTTAATCAACAAATATTTGAAATATTGCCAACAAAGGGAAGTTCAATCTTTGTGGCCATCTGATGCAAAGCTATTACTAATTTTTTTACTACTGTAAATCATTATTATTATGATTGTTATTATAGCATCATCAACATATTATTAGTATCACCATGTATATTACTTTACACTGTTAACAAAAATAACTTCTTTTGTAGCACCTGACAATTCATAAACCCAAGAGTTTGGTTACAGTAGTCCCACAGAACAAAAAGGCAAAGGACATCATTTCTCAATCCTCTTTGAAAGTGAAAGTCATGTTCGACTCTTTGTGACCCCATGGACTGTAGCCCACCATGCTCCTCTGTCCATGGAATCCTCCAGAGAAGAATACTACAGTGGGTTGCTACTCCTTTCTCCCCGGGATCTACCCAACACAGGGACTGAACCCAGGCCTCCTGCATTGCAGGCAGATTCTTTACCATCTGAGTCACCAGCGAAGCCCATTAACCCTCTTTAAAGGTATTCAAAAGAAATAGATATCCTGCTTTGTTAAGTAACTTATCCTAGACTACAGAAAAGCTATCCAGCGGCAAGGGCTTGAAACCAGTTCGCTCTCCACAACCTTTCCATGGAAACAGGCTAACCTTTTATTAGCTACCATTTCGTGGAGATTTCCCTGGTGGTCCACGGGTTAAGAATATACCTGCCAATGCAGGAGACACGGTTTTGATCTGTGGCCTGGGAAGACCCCGCATGCTATGGAGCAACTAACCCCACACACCACAACTGCTGAGCCCACACTCTAGAGCCCACAAAACACAACTACCAAGCCCACGGCTGCAACTACTAAGCTTGTGTGCACAATGACTGAAGCCCGAGCACCACAGCTAGAGAAAACTTGCTCACAGCGACGAAGACGCTGCACCACTAAAAACAAGTAAATAAATGCTGTAGAAGAGCAGAGAGAATTATAGACCCCCTAATCAACTCTCAGGAAAAAGAAATGCAAAGATGGGCACCATGAAGGACAGAAATGGTATGGACCTAACAGAAGCAGAAGATATTAAGAAGAGGTAGCAAGAATACATGGAAGAACTATACAAAAAAGAGCTTCACGACCCAGATAATCATGACGTTGGATCACTAACGTAGAGCCAGACATCCTGGAATGCGAAGTCAAGTCGGCCTTAGGAAGCAACACTATGAACAAAGCTAATACAGTGGTGGAATTCCAGCTGAGCTATTCAAATCCTAAAAGATGATGCTGTGAAAGTGCTGCACTCAATATGCCAACAAATTTGGGAAACTCAGCCGTGGCCACAGGACTGGAAAAGGTCAGTGTTCATTCCAGTTCCAAAGAAAGGCAATGCCAAAGAATGCTCAAACTACCACACAATTGCACTCATCTCACATGTTAGTAAAGTAATGCCCCAAATTCTCCAACCAGGCTTCAGTAGTACATAAACCATGAAATTCCAGATGTTCAACCTGGACTTAGGAAAGGTAGAGGAACGAGAGACCAAATTACCAGCATCCACTGGACAATCAAAAAAGCAAGAGAGTTCCAGAAAGTCATCATCTGCTTCTCCTTTACTGACTATGCCAGAGCCTTTGATTGTGTGGAACACAAGACTGTGAAAAATTCTGAAAGAGATGGGAATACCAGAGCACCTGACCTGCCTCTTGAGAAGTCTGTATGCAGGTCAGAAAGCAACAGTTAGAACTGGACATGGAACAACAGACTGGATCTAAATAGGGAAAGGAGTACATCAAGGCTGTATATTGTCACCCTGCTTATTTAACTTATATGCAGAGTGCATCATGAGAAATGCTAGGCTGGATGAAGCACAAGTTGGAATCAAGATTGCCAGGAGAAATATCAATAATCTCAAGTATGCAGATGACACCATCCTTATGGCAGAAAGTGAAGAACTAAAGAGTCTCTTGATGAAAATGAAAGAAGAGAGTGAAAAAGTTGATTTAAAGCTCAACATTCAGAGAACGAAGATCATGGCATCAGGTCCCATCACTTCATGGGAAATAGATGGGGAAACAGTGGAAACAGTGTCAGACTTTATTTATTTGGGCTCCAAAATCACTGCAGATGG